>WAAG01082820.1:229331-274827 GCA_013390105.1 Tichodroma muraria
GGGTGCCCCCCAGGGTGGTGTCAGGTCCCAGAGCTGTGGAGTGACCCCTGTCCGGCTCCCCATCCTCCAGCAACGGCCCAACGACTACGGGATCCCCATGGACGTGGAGGTCACCTACATCCAGGACGGATTCCTCACCAACGACGTCGTGCAGGAGATGGTGAGAGAGGGGTGGGGGCCCCCAAAACCCCCCGAGTCTATTGGGGCTGGGCTGCGGTCCCACCTCTTGTCCCCATCCTGCCCTTAGCCCTGGTGATGGTGACAGTCCCTTCTCCAGCCCCCCGGGGCCGCCGAGGTCTCGGTGCCGCAGGTTTGGGGTCCCCTGCCTGGCTTTGGGGCACCCCCAGGGCCTGCAGCCCCTCTGTCCCCCCCAGACGCTGCTGGTGGAGTTCTATAAGGGGGCCCCTGACCTGGTGAAGTTCCAGGAGCTGTGGAGTCAGGATCAGACCTACCTGGACAAGCTGAAGGTGGGAAGGGCAGGGAGGGGAGGGGGCTTTGGCGGGACACCCGTTCCCTGTGCTGGAATTTACTGGGGTCCCCGCTCAGGGCTCCCTGGCCTCCCGCACCCCCAAAGACCAGAGCTTCACCCACGTCCTGGAGCAGATCTTCAGCCTGCTCAAGCTCAGCGGGTGAGGGCCGGGGGCCCCTCGACTCGGACCAGGTGCCTCCCGCAGCCCGGGCGGGGCTCGGCAGCCCCGGGGCTCTCCCGGCCCCGGCGCGGGGCAGCTCCCGGAGCTCCCGAGGGCGCCGCGGCCCCGCCGTGCCCCGGGGGCGGCCGTGCTGNTGTGGCTGCCCCCGGATCCCTGGCAGTGTCCAAGGCCAGGCTGGCTGGGGCTGGGAGCAGCCTGGGACCGTGGGAGGTGTCCGTGCCCATCCCATGGCCTTCCAGATCCCACCCAACCCGGACCATTCCCTGATTCCACGGCGCAGCTGTTAGAAAGAAGAAAACATTTAATACTTTCATTCAGAGATACAAGTCAAGAATTGTGGGTCATCATTTTTTCCCCCTAAAAACCAGGAGAAACCATTACGCAAAAAAAAAAAAAAGATATCTAGCGAGTTGTCCCAACTGACAGAACGCGTTTCAATCCACCTGAGCGGGAGCCGGCGTCCCCGGGACGTGACCCTGGTCCCACCGGGGAGGGGACAGCGGGAAGGACCCCCAGGACTCTGGTCCCTTGGGCTCCCTGCCCTGCTGGGAGCGGGGGCTGCCCTGTGCCCCCCTGGGGCCGGGGTCACTGCTCGGGGCGCGGGGGTCAGACACACGTGGACACGCACAGACCAAATCCTTACAGAGGAACGGGATCAGGAGCCGGGAGCAGCAGGGCCAGGGGTGCTGCAGCACAGCCCTGCACTGAGCTGGGGCTCAGGGCCTGTCCCAGCCCCAGGAGGGGAAGAACCCACTTCTGTAACAAGGAAAACCACGGAGCCCAGCAAGCCCTGCTCTGCGGCCCCATCCCAACCCATCCCGACCTCCTGGCCAGGAAAAGGACAGCTGAGGGCTCAGGGGTGGCAGAAGTGACACCGAGATGAACCATCCCTTCCTCACCAAGCCAGGGGCAGAGGGGTGCACTGCCCCCAGGGAGGGTGGCTGTGGGCAGGGTGGGGGTGCAGGGAAGGCACCTGAGGGCCACGTGAGCTCCAGCCACAGGAGGGGTCCCCGGGAAGGGGGAACGTGCAGAGCCCTGGGCAGAAGAGCCACAACCTCTGCCCAACCACACACAGACACCCCGGGCTGTGCCCAGTTCCTCCCCCTCCAGATGATCCTCCAGGTGAGAACGACTTGGGAGAGTTTGTAGCAGGAAAAGCCTGAGGTCCAGGAAAAAAACATGGGCAGAAGGAGCAGCCTCCTTTCACGGGGCTGAGCTCTGTGGGGAGGGGGCCGGGGGGGCAGGGGACATCCCTACTGTTCCTCCAGGATGGGCAGGGATGGCTCCGAGAGCCAGGGATGGCTCCGAGCCCCAGGCAGGGCTCAGCACCTGCCCTGCAGGGCTGCCTTAGTGTTCGCTGGGTGTTGTAGTGTTGCTGTGCCCCAGCTCCCCGCCCCTGACCCGTCCGGGATCCCGCAGGGACACCGGGGATCCGAGGGGACAGGGGCAGGGCCCGCTGGGGCTGGGGCTGCCCTGCCCCGGGGCCGGGCGTCCCAGACGCGTCCTGGCTCCCCCACCTGGCTCATCCGGGCGCTGGACCCAAAGGAAAGACGGGAAGTGGGGAGGGGCAGGGACAGGGGCAGGAACAGGGACAGGGGCAGGGCAGTGCCGGCGGCACGGCCGGGGCTGGGGGCGCGCAAAGTACCGAAGTTCAAGCACCAGAAGGACAAAAAAAAAAAGAAAAAAAAAAAAGAAAACCATATTCACGGGGGGAAGGAGCCGTGGGACCCTTCTGGTTTGTTCCCCGGTAGCGCCGGGCCCCGAGGTGAGGCGGGGAGGGCGGGGCTGGAGCTGGAATGGAGCTCGGGACGCTCGGGGCGGGCGCGGCGCCGTTTCACTGAGGTAGCGGGACCAGCACTTCCACGTAGTTGAGCGGGAAGAAGCCGGACTGGCCGTGGATCATGCCCTCGTACCAGTTCTCGTCGATCTGGTTCGTCAGGGTGATGATGTCGCCCTCCTTGAAGCCCAGCTCGCCGTCGTTCTCGGGCTCGAAGTCGTAGAGGGCTTTGCAGCAGGGCTGGTCCAGGGGGGCTGCGGGGACAGCGGGGACACGTCAGCAGGAGCCCACACACCCCCGCCCCGGCACCAGGGATTCCTGCCACGGGCTCTGGATGCTGCCTGGATTGGCAGGGCTGGTTCCACTGGCCCTGCGCTTGTCCCTGCAGCTCCTCCCCTGTCCCAGCACAGATCCTGCCTCCAACTCGCCTGTGCTGCTCCTGCCCCGACTTCCCGCACTCCAGCCTGAACGGGATCACCGACAAGCCACGGTATCCCCCTGGAGAGGGGAGAACCTGCCCTGTAGCTCAGCGGTGGGGCTGGACATGGAGGGGGACTCTGCAGGGTCCCACACCTGAGGGTGACAGGAGGGACAGGACAGCAGCTGCCTCCCTGGTCACGGGGCTTCAAATCCATGAGTAGCCCCCCAAAACTCGGGAGGAACCCCAAGTCTCGCTCCCCCAGCTCAGCTCCAGGATTTAAGCATCACCTTTCGGCTGCCGTGGGATTTTCTGTGGGATTTCCTGCTGCTCAGTCTGTGCACTGACATTCTGGGACTCAGCTTTGGAGCTGGGAGGATCCCAGTGGAAAGGGACTGAGCTAAGAGAGACCTCCAGGGCCTGCAGGACCCCCCAGCCCTCCCCACTGTGCTGGGGCTCTCCCAGCCAGGGCAAGGGAATGCAGCAAGGGCAGCCAGCACATCCAGCTGCTGAATATCCCTGGAAGCGTCCAAAGCCAGGTTGGATGGGGCTTGGAGCAGCCTGGGACAGTCCAAGGTGTCCCTGCCCATGGCAGGGGTGGAACGAGATGGTCTTGAAGGTCCCTCCCAACCCAAACCATTCCACGATTCCAGGACCCACAGCAAGGGAGGGCCCAGCATGAGAAGAGCACTCAGAAATCACCACAAGCAGCAGCCAGACATCGACGGGTTTGAGAGAACTCCCCGAACCACCAGGCTGGTCCCACCACCACGGCCTGCTCCAGGCCCCTTCCAGCACAACAGCTCCAAGTCCCAGCCCCAGCCCAGCCCCGGGATCACAAGGTCCTGCAGGAGGAACCACGGACCCCACATCACCCCACAGCGCCTCCGAGGCCCAGCTGGGACCACACTCCACAAACTCCATGAGCTGAGGCTCTGCCTCCTCCCTCCAGCCTTCCACAGGGACACGGGGAGCAGGAGTGGGAGAGATCCAGGCTGGGTGCTTGTAAGAACAAGGGAAATCCTTGAGGTGTCTGATCTCTCGTGGGAAAGCACCTGATCCCTAGGGATCAGGACATGCCTGGGTGCTGGGAGCTGCTGCAGCTCCTCCGGGTGAGCCAGGCCCTGGTTTTGGGGTGGAAAATCCCACTGGAGCGTGGCTGGGTTAATTCAGGGCTCAGCTCAGGCTCAGCACGGAGGGATGAGCAGCTCCAGGGAGCAAGAGCAGCAGGGAGGAGCAGCCAGGAGGAACGGGGAGAGGAGGCCACACACGGAGCAGTGCAGAGGGAGGAAACTCACGGATACTCCTGACGGAGGCCCGGGACGGCTTGTCCGACCGGAAAGAGGCGGAAGCTGCTTCCAAACAAAAGAGACATGCTTAAACCAACGGGAACGGGAGACAGGGACAGGCAGGGCCCAGAGGGAGCTGTTAGGAGAAACAGCAGGGCCCCCATGCTGTTAAGGAACCCACTGGGATCAGGGAGGGAGGGAGAGAGATGGAAGGATCCGCCAGGATCAGGGAGGGAAGGAGGGATGGAAGACAAGGAGGGAGGGAGGGGGAGAGAGAGGCTTCAGTTTTCCTGTCTGGCACTGACAGCGAGAGGCCCAGGCTGGAGACCCCTCTGGCACATCCCCAAAGCCAACACAGCAAAGGCTCCTGGGTCCCAGGAGAAAACAGCCCTATCTAGAGGCATTCCTGACATTTTCCAGAGCCACGGGCTCGTGCAGGAGCACCCAGCACACCAGGAACATCCTCTGCAGGCAGAGCAGCTGCCCTCCTTCCCTGGGAGGCTGCTCCAGAGGCACCAGCAAACACCTGGAACCACCTTACCTGAGACTTTGGGGGTGGGGTTGCAGGAGAAGCCCCCGTTGGACTGGCTGGTGTCCCCGAAGTCGTACGTCTCCCTGGGCTTGGGTTTGTATTCCCGCTTGGGACGTGAGGAGGCCTCCCTCATCCTGGGACAGGGCAAAGAGGCGTGGGTAAAGGAAGAGGACGGGGTCAACACCGTGTTTATCCTCCTGGGGGCTGCACAGGGCAGGGAGTGCTTTGCAGACAGGGATTTGCACAAGTCCCTGTGCTGGAGCCTTTGCAAGGTGGGACTTCCCTGGCTTGGGATCTGCCCTTGAGAGGGCCCACACATCCCAGGCTCTGCTATGGAATGCTGAGGAATTCAGGCCAGCAGAGGACACTCGTGCTGTAGTTTGAAAACTCAGACTTGGCAGGATCCTCCCAGCTCCTCCCAATTCAGAGCAGGCGCGGGATCCACTCTGCAGTTTCTCCCAGGAGGGAAGAGCAGCAGGGCAGCACGGCCATATCCTCCCCAGAGTGGGGAGGCTAAGGAAGGAGAGGTGGGACGAGCCTTCCTCAGCCAGGATTTGGGCTGGATCACACACCCAACTAAACTCAAATCCCACCTGGAACAGCCAAAGGAATTGGCTTTTTCAAGGCCAGGTTGGCCAGGGCTCAGGGCAGCCTGGGGTAGTGGAAAGTGTCCCTGCTCCGGGAGCTTCAAGGTCCCTTCCAACCCCATCCACTGTGGGACTCTGTGATTCCAAGGGGGACTCAGGTGTTTCCAGAGGAAGCACAGGGAACACCGGGAGCACCCCGGGACTCACCTGCGCTTGAGCTTCTCGGCGAGCTCGTCCAGGATCTGCACGGCCTGCCTGTGGTAGTCCAGCTGGGCGTCCACCAGGGCTGACAGCTGGCTCACCTGCTCGATCTGGGGAGCCCCGGGCTGGGATCAGCGCCTGCTCCCAGCTGGAGCCCCCTGCGCTGCCCCCGGGAGCCCACGAGGAGCTTTGGGATTTGCCCGAGACTGCGCAGGACAGAGCCCACTTCCTGCCACGGCGGGTTTGCCAGCTGGGAAATCCTTCCCAAACCCTTCCCAGCTGCGTTACCTCCCAAACTGATCACCCCACCACCCCGAGAGGAGCCTGCTGGGTGCCAGGCACGGGCTCTGCTCTGGCCAAGAGCTGGATCAGGGCTAAGCAAGGCCAGTCACTTCACTCAGATCTGGACTTCCCAGCGCTCAACCACACCCGGGAGGAGAGGAGAGGAGACTGGAGTGCAATCAGTGCCCCCCTCAGGAGATCCCGCCCCAGGGAGCCCCCCCAGCTCTGCGCTCCCACACTCACATCTGTCTCCAGGAGGTTGTGCATGCTGGTCTCTGCCACTTCCTTGGATTCCTCAAACTTCTCCATGGCCTGCCGGAGCTCCTCATCGGGGATCTTGCCCTGCCGCTTCTTCTTGTAGTCGAAGTCCAGGCGCCTCCCTTCCAGCTTCTTGAGATGGTGCTGGGGGAGGACGGAGAGAACAGGGAAGAGGGAAAAGCCAGAGGCTTGGGAGGACAGCTCCAGTTACAGGCTGAGTTCTTTGGTGTCAGAAACCTGATCTCCTGTGCCTCCCACCTTTGCTCCAGGTGGGAGAAAGGCCCCAGAGTGTGATGGGGGAATGATTCCAGACCCTTTCCACTGAGGAAAAGGCTGCAGAGCAGCCCAGGTCTGCTCCCCACAGGAGCCTTTTGGGAAGGTGAAGAGCTGTTCTGCTCCTCTCAACTCCCAAGGAGGTGCAGGGATCTCTGGACAGCAGGAATGTGGGTTCTGGACACTGCACTTCTGGATCTTAGGGCAGGGGTGTTTAAAGTAGCCCCATGGAAGCGGGGTACAGACAGGCACTGAGGCAGCACCTGGTGGTTATTTCACCCAGGACACCACTGACAGTGAAAACTCCCTCAGGAGACTGGCCTGGGGAATTGGAGGTTGGGATGGATCCTGGTACAAGGCCTGGACTTGGGCGTGTGGCTCACAGGAGCTGCTGAGCTCCCTGTTCTCCCAGTGAGACTCCGGAGGGCTCCTTGGGATGCCGAGTAGAGACCTGAGGGGAGCTTGCTCGGAGCCCAAATTTATCCCATCTGGGAGCTCACAGAACTAAGGACCCAATTCAGCAAGCCCAGAAGGGGTGCTGGGGTGCATTCCCACGGCACCCTCCATCAAACATGGCAAATGGAGAACCATTCCAACCTGCATCCAGCCTTTTGGGCTGCTCAGGAGCAGCAGGAAGGAAATACCAGAGAGTCTGGAGGGAGAAAACACACGCAGTGCAGGGAGTTCTGCCAGCCCCTGGTCCCAGCACTCCACAGCAGGCGGCTCCGAGCACCAACGGCCAAAGAGCCCAGAGAGCAGGGAGATGAGGAGGAGAGAAGACCATGGGGGTGTTTACCTGGATCTCCTTCAGGTCTTTGTCACACAGGTTCTGCAGGGGATCGATGAAGTTCTGTTTGACTTCAATGTCCAGCGAGTCCTTCACCTCCGCCAGGCGTTTCATGGACTCGCCGGCGTCGAGGAGCGCGTCCCCTGCGGGGAGAGCGGCAGGGAAGGGAGCAGGGAGCAGGGATTAAACACAGCCTGAGGCCCAGGGGCTGCAGGAAGCCCCTGTGTGTCCCACAGTCATGGAATGGTTTGGGTTGGAAGGCCAATCCAGTGCCACCTTCCACTGTCCCACGTTGCTGTCCAAGCTGGACTTGGACAGTCCCAGAGCTCAAAGTCACTCACTGAAACCTGTTCAGTTCCCTCCTTTTCTAAGGCTCTGGCCACTCTGACACTTAAGCCAGGCAGACTTGCAGGAAAGCATATTCAGTGCTGGCTTTTTAGTGCAGAGGAAACATTCAGAGATGAAATTATTCCTGTGCAGCTTTGGTAAAACAACAATTTCAGCAGTGCAGGAACACAGCAAAACACACGAGTGAGAGAGAGGGTCAAGGGAAAACATCTCTCCACTGTCCAGATGGAAAAATCAATAGACCAGAAGTGTTATTTCAATTGTAATAACTCTGAATAACCTGGAAGGGAGGGATGGAGTCCTCAATGCTGCTTTAAGGAGGCCATTAAGGAAATAGAATTCGGTGTGCACTCCTAAAAGCTTCCTTCCCTTGCTCTCCTCAGTCCCTGGGAGCCTGGATTTCTGCAGAGCTCTGAGCAGCCCAGGGAGGATCTCCAAAATCCTCTGTCAGTCCCAGAAGCAGCCAGAGGCAATTTTCCTGAGGCAAGGCAGCTCCTCCCTGCCCTGGCAGAGCCAGCTGTGCTGCCCCGGGGCCATCACGTGAGCTGGCCGAGGTTCCAGGGGATTAAAACTGAAGTCACCAAAAGGCTTCACCCCCTCCTCCCTGCCAGTCACACGTGGCTGCAAGGAGCAGCCACGCCAGAAGGTTTCTTGGCTTCAGCCTCCCCATGGAATCCCAGCGAGGTTTGGGTTGGGAGGGATCCCAAAGAGCGGTGTGAAAGTCCCAGTCTTGCTCCCTCCCGTTCCTGCTTCGCTGTTCACTTTAGAGGGAAGTTTTTATTTTGCATGCAAATTTATCTCAGAGTTTAACAAGAAAGTGGATTGAGATCCAGGATACCTGGGATCACAGAATAACAGAATGGTTTGGGATGGAAGGACCTTAAAGCCACTCAGTCCCACCTTTCACTGTCCCAGGCTGCTCCAGCCTGGCCTTGGACACTTCCAGGGATCCAGGGCAGCCACAGCTGCTCTGGGCACCCTGTGCCAGGCCCTCCCCACCCTCCCAGACAGGTATTTTTTTCCAATATCCCATCTAAACCTCCTCTCTTTCCCTTGGAATCTGCTCACTCCGGAAGCTTCTGAACCCCTTTTAAGCCCCGCGCACCGTTCGGTGCCACGAACCCTTCCAGAATTCAGAGTGACACCCCGGAAGTGAATCAGGAGCCTCCCCACCGCCCCCCAGCCCCGGGGGGCACTCACCGAAGTTGGAATCCTCTCCCAGCTCCTTCCCGTAGCGGATCATGCACTCCCCCAGCAGCCCCTCGGACTGGGGGTAGCCGGGGTTCTTCACCTGCCCGCGGATCTTGGACATGGTGTTGAGCATGGTGAGCTTGGCTCTGGAAGCTGCCACACAAACGCCTCAGCCTCTGCCACCTCTGCATTCCCTGCATCCCTCGCCTGCTGCCAAAGGGATGTTTTTCCCCCCTCCCCTACAACCAAAGCCAAGAGGCTCCATTGTCTCCTTCCCCCAGAAATATCCCTCGCTACGAAGAAAGGTTCTTTTCCAAGACACAAAGCAAAAATAGTTCCCTGCTTGGCCAGGGAAGGCCAAAGGAGTTTCCCCAGCCCTCCCAGGGTCCCTGGAGTGCTCTCTGGAGCAGCTGGCTGGAAGGATGCAGACAGAGCCAGCCACCTCGTCCCAGCCCAGAAACACTTTTCCTGGATATTCTGAGAAAAATGGGTCCCCTTAGGGCCTCTCCAGGTCTGAGGCAAAGGCTGCATCTGCTCTGTCCCTGCTCAGCAGCCTGGACTCAGGGCAAGAGGGGTACCCAGATCCCCACCTGATCCAAACCTGGAGCAGAAGGGATATCCCTGATCACCCTGCCCATCTCCCTGTTTCCCTGGAAAGCTGGGAAGGGGACAGGGGAGGTCCAGGCCCTCACCTGGGTTGGGCTGGAGGTACTCTATGGTTCTGGTCAGTACTTCTGTGACAGCCTTGCTGGTCAGGTCCACTTTCTGCAGGAGAGACAAGAGCCCAGTGAGGATCAGCTCAGGGATTCAGCCAATCCCACAGGAGCCATGGGGCGATTCTGGGGATTCCTCTGGTTTCCCACTCACCTTTTCCATCTCTTTGAAGTCATCGTCTAACTTGGTCCCTTCGGCGCCTCCGACCTTCTCGCTGACCAGCTGTGGAGAGAGGACAAGGGAGGAGGATCAGGCCCTGACTGAACCTTCCCACCTCAAGGAGCAATTCCCTGGGAGAGAAAGGGAACGGGGATGGTCCACACAGCATCTGCAAGAGAAAGGAGGTGACAGGAACAGCCCAAAGCCCCTCAAAAAGACCCCACCAAACCCCCAAACATCCCCGAGCACCCAAAGTTTGGCTCAGTGAGGATGTTCCTCACCCACCGGGAGCTCCACAGCTCCCTAAATCCCAGCCCACGGCTCCGACTCCAACGCCTGCTGGAAAAAACAAGCAGCACAAGCGTCTCTCAGCTCCATTTGGAGCCAAGGAATCTCAGTTTCACACACGGCAAAATCCAAGTAAACAGGGAAGGAACACACTCAGCTCCCGGCAGCCAGCACAGAACAGCCTGGGGAGCGCAGGGGGAGAGCAGAGCCACCACTCTGGAACTGCAGGAGCTGCTCGGGACCCGGGACAAGGGGCTGGAACTCTTGGACAGAGGAGCTGTTTGACAAGCTGGGAAGTCAGGGCTCATTTCGTGGGAAGGCCTCAGCAGCTTCTTGAGGGGTCCCTCGGTCCAAGAACAGCCGCAGTCGCTGATCCGCACCCGAGGGTGACCAGCGCCCCGATCCACCCATCCCAAAGGGTCCTTCCCTGCAGCCCAGGCAGGGGAACGATCCCTTCCCGGCCCCGTGCAGGGGGGAGGGAAGCAGCAGTGCCTGGGCATGCAGGACATGGAATTGGCCAAAACTGGAATCGGGGAATCGCTGAGGTTGGAGAAGATCTCCAAGATCATTGAGTCCGGGCGTGGTCACCTCTAAGCCATGTCCCTAAGCGCCACATCCCTGCGTGTTCTGGGGACTCCACCACTGCTCTGGGCAGCTGTGCCAGTGCCTGGCCACCCTTTCCATGAACAAGTTTTCCCTATTTCCAACCTAAACCTTCCCTGGAGCAGCTTGAGGCCACTTCCTCTTTTCCTGCTGTTCCCTGGGAGCAGAGCCCGACTCCCACCTGGCTCCACCCTCCTGTCAGGGAGCTGTGGGGAGCAATCAGTGATTACTTTGCCCCAAACAACAGCAAATTTCCCATCCAGACATCCAAAGTGGTCTGGGAAACTTGGCACTGGCTCCCAGGGTTCCACGCCTGCCCCGGGGCATTGCCAGGATTCCTCCTGTTTGTACTGAAAACTCCAGATCTGAAGGAACAATCGGGTTTGTTTACTCCGACATCAAATATTTGATTTTTATCGAGGCTTTCTTCCTCTGGAACACTCCTGCTCCCAGTGGGGATACAAAATGGGGCTGGATTTTTTCTGAGGAAGAGGGAGAGGGATCCCTTTAGGGAATTATCCAGGTTCAGAGACACCAAAGGAGAGGGAAGGGAAGGGAAGGGAAGGGAAGATAGGGAAGGAAGGGAAAAAGAGGAAAAGAAGGGAAGCTCTCCTGCTCCCAACCCCTGCTCCAGCCCCTGCTCCAGCCCTCGGAAGTGGCTCCAGGGGATATCAACACCCCCAGCCGCCTGCAGATGGAGAACCCACCCAAGTGTGATTTCCTGCCTTCCTTGGATGCCTGCTCCACAGCTGGGGTGCCAGCACACACCCCAGCCCCGAGCTGGGCAGGCACGCTTTCCTCTCGAGCCTGGAGAACATCCCAGGAGCAGCTGCCAGGCCTGCCAGGACAGGCTCAGCAGGGCACAGCTCTGCCCCAGCTGCCACCCCCTGTCCCCTGCCAAGAATCCCACAGCCAGAACGGGATCCCTTCCACCAAGGCCGCGGCTCCGGAAGCCTGCTCTGTTCCTGAGCACACCTGGGAAAGGTGCAGTCATCCCAAGCAGTTCCATTCCCACTTTTCTCCCTGGATTTGCAGCCTAGGAAGCTGCAAATAACCCCTGCCAGGACCCTGCCCCAAGGGCCAGGCCAGCAGAATCCATTACCACAGCAATTCTGGAGGCTCCACACCCTCAGGAGAGCCCAGAGAAGTGAAGGAGGCAAAACCCCCTCATTTCCAGACTAATTTAATCCTCCTTTTGACATCCAAGAAATGCTGCTGCTGCCCTGCTGGGAGGGAATAATAAGACTGAGGTTTTCTCTCTGCTGGCTCTAATTAAACTGGGAGGCGTCAGCACGGGAGGAAAGGAGGAGGGACAACATCCCCACACTCCCAAACCCCTCAGGAATGGACACAGACCACTACAGATCCCCCAGACACGAGCCTGGAGGAGCCATCACCAACTCCTTGTTACACCTGGAGCCTCACGACACGATCGGGAGCCAAATTTCCGAAGTGCCACATCGTGCATCCCATGGTGCTGCCCCCAAAGGGCCTGGGAAGGATGGGAAGGGGGTGCCTGCCTTCCTCTGGGAAGCACTGACCTCTCCAGGATCCATGGAAGGAAGGACAGAATGAAGGAAGGGTTTATCCATAGGTTGCTCAGCCTAAGGGAACTGCAAGGCAGTTGGAGGAATGCGGGTGCTGCAGATTCCAGCAGCCCTTCCCCCAGGAAGCAGCTATGGGGCTTTTTGGAGGATGTGCTGGCAATTCCTCCGCATTTCTATTTCCTGAGCAGCCAGGAGAAGGCTTGGGAACATATCCCTGTTCCCCCGGCTGGGATCTAACTCTCCTGAAGCCAGACCGGGAAGAGACGGCAGGAGCAGACATGGAAATGGTTAAAAACCAAAGCAAACATTCCCTGGGAGTGGAAGAGCAGCACCGAGTCGGGCCTCCCTGGTTTCTGCATGGGACACATCCAAGGGGTTCACCCTGGGAGCAGCGGGAGCCGGAGCCTTCGGCCAAACACTTCCCAGAGCAAATATTGGCCCAGGGCGCCGCGGCTGGGTGGCACGGCCAGGGCAGATACAATCTGCTCCCAGCTGGCTGCTCCCGGCAGCTCGGCTGGCATTTCACCTGGAATTCCACCCACAGGGCCCCGGCAGGGAGGTGAGGGCTCAGGCAGCCTCCCCGGCCAGCCGAGGAGCCGGGAAGGCACCCCTCGCTTCCAGCCGTGTTCAGTGGAAAGGATACAGCTCACAAGTGCCCCAGAGAGCTCCGACCCGAGATCGGAGCGCAGGGAGGTGCCTCAGATTCCCGGGGTGCAGGGAGCATTCCCGGGGGCTCGGCACCCAGCCAGGCTCGTCCTCGGCAGGGCTCATCCAGAGGGACTGGACACGGCTCCTCTCCACCCGAGGCCGCTCCAGCCACGCTCCACAGCTTCACTTTGGAGCTCACGGGGGATTCCTTCAGATTCCTCGGCAGGGGCGTGGGAACGGGAACAATCCCGACTGCCCCTCGTGCCCAGCCCCTCCGTGGGGGAAGATCTCGGGAATGAAAGAGCCGTTGTTGGAATGAGCCGCTGCGGAGCCAGGGGAGAGGCAGGAATGGTGTGCCTGCACGCAGAGGGGGAAGGAGGGATGCATAGGGATTCTCCTGGCAGCTGGACCGGGAAAGGAACATGGGAATGCTGCACGGCCGCTCCCAGCTCCCGCGAGTTCGGCTGGGATGTGCCTGGGTAAATTCAGGAGCGTGGAAGATGAGAGGTTTTGGGAGCAGCGGGTGAAGCTGGTCCACGAGCAGAGCTGGGGAATTCCTGCATCATTCCAGGTGCAGACGTGGGACAGATGTGGAGAAAAAAAGGTGATTTTTGGGCTTCACCACCAGCAAAATCCCTGATAAACCTGGGAAGGTGCCAGCAGCCAAACTTCCCCAGCCAGGAGCTCCTCGAAAGCTGGAGAAGGGCAGATTCCAGCACATCCACCCTGAAGGTCTCATCTGCCCAGCTCATGGATGAGGGAGCCAAAGTCCATGTTATTTTCTGCTAATCACCAGCTTCCCCACAGGATTTCACAGACCTCATTTTGATATTTTGCTCTCCAGCCTTTAAATATTTCAAAACGGAAAATTATCCCTAATTCCTTCAGCCTCAAACAAGCAAAACACACCAAGAGAAACCCAAAAATCAGGGTTTTTTTTTAAACTCGCTTTCTTTTTTCCATCGCAGTCAGCCCTATTTATAACACATCAAACATTTGCCATCCTTGCAATCAAAACAGTTCCCTACAGACGACTGAAAACCTTATTCCTGCAGACTCTGGGGTATCAAAGCCTTCCTCTTCCTCCCCTCCACCCTCCCAACAGCAAGTTCCCCTCAAGAAATATAAAAACAAACCCACAGATGAGCAAACAGAGAAGCAGCTCTGCCCTGGCTCCCTTCATTCCAGCCCAGGGGGAAAAGCCAGCCCACAAACCCAGGGAAAAGGGGTGGGAATGTTTTGAACCCGCAAAACTCGGCTCAGGAGAAGGGGTTAAGGAAAGCCAGGGTTAACTGGGATCGCTGGTGCCCAGTTTCAGCCGTGCCCAATGGCACAGATCTGTGGGATGCTCCGTAAAACCTAAACAGAGCCACCACCACCTCCCCAGCTCAGCAGGGCGTGACTCCCTGGCATTCAGCTTCATTTTGGGTCATCCCCATCATCCCAGCGCCGCATCCCGCAGAGCCGACGTGACCCTTCCCAGCTCCGCGTGTGTGCTTGAGCTTGGGAACAGAGCAAAGGGCTTCATCACTCAGCCGGGGGGGCTTGGCAGTGGCAGGGCTGGAAAGTCCCCAGAACCTCCTGGAAAAACGCACCACTCCAGCTGCAGCACCTGGAAAAGCCTGTGGGTTCTCCTGGAGTGCCCCACACGGCTCTGCTGCCACGGAGGCTCCCTGCAGAGCCAGCTGCTCCTGGGAGGTGTCCCGGGCTGTCCCAGGATCCCAGCCCTGATGGGCTCAGCCCACCCCTGGATCCCAGGATCCCAGCCCTGATGGGCTCAGCCCACCCCTGGATCCCAGGATCCCAGCCCTGATGCCTTCCCCAGAGGCAGCCCGGGCTGGGGCGAGCTGGGCACACCCACAGCACAGCTCACACTGATCTGAGCAACTCCTGACCTACTTTGGGGAGAAGAAAACAGATCCCAGTGTTTATTGTGCAGAGTAGGGGAGGAACAATTACCTCCAGCCTTGGAAGAGGGAGGCACATTCCCAAGTTTCCAATGGCTGCCCCATCCCTGGAAGTGTCCAAGGCCAGGCTGGACAGGGCTTGGAGCGGCCTGGGACAGTCCAAGGTGTCCCTGCCCATGGCAGGGTGGGACCCTGTGACCTTCAAGGTCCCTTCCAACCCAACCACTCTGTGACCCTGGGATTTCTCACATCCCCTCCTGGCAAACCAGAGGAGGAGGAACAGCAGACGGAGCTCTCAGGCTCCAGCCCCTCGGAGCACACCCTGCTGCTGGCTCCCAACACCATCCCTATGGATCTGACCTGCCTGGGGGCACCTGGACACTCCACCAGCCACTCCATTGTCTGATCTTCCTGAGAAACAGCTCCCAGGAACATTTCCACTCTGTTATCCAACTCTCAGCCTTCTCCTGCCGTTCCTTCCCTGTGTTTTTCCCATTCCCATCTTTCACGAGAGGCCAGTCCTGGCTGAGCCTCACACCCAAGTGCCAGGGACGAGCTCCACGATGGGACCATGGAATCGCTGGCTTGGAAAAGACTCGTGCCAAGGCACTTGAGGTGCTCGGCTGCCTCCAGACACGTGCGCAGGGAAAACGTGTCTGGAACACCCCGAGCTTCCCACCCCCTCAGCAGCTGAGACTGGGCTCTCTCCCCTCCCCACAGCGCCACAGGAATTCCTTGATCTGGAGCAGGAAGGTCAGCCTGGAACAATGAACAGCTCCTTCCCTTCCCTCTGCCGAGGAGGAAAGGCTTCCCAGTGACCTCGGGTCGTAATCTTATCCTATGGAAACCGCAGGGAAGAGCTGCACAGGCGGCTTTCCAGGAGCCACCTGCCAGCCCTCCTCCTCCTGCTCAGGATCGGGTGACTCATCTCCATCCAGCAGATGGGCTGCAGGAATGAGGACAGCGGGAATTAAAGGCAAACCCAGGATTTCAGCAGCAGCCAGCGGGGCCGGCGGCCGCGCCGGGCCAGCCAAGGGCACTCGCAGGATGCTCTGCAATGCAGCTGCTCCTTCCCGGCTTTGGGAATTCCTCCTCTCCTGGGCTGCAGGGCATAGCTCAAACCCTGGCTGTGAGCCCTGGTCACCAGGCTCCCTGCTCATCGGGGCCATCTCCCAGCTCCTTTTCCCAGCAGGAGACAGAGGGGCCGAAGGGCACGACCCTGCCCCCGAGCAGACTCATCCTAAGGGATGAAGGCTTCCATAGGAGGCCTGGAATGCTCTTGCTGCAGGGATGGGGGCACCTCTCAACAGCCATTTGCATCCTGTTTTCTCCTGTAATTATTTCTCACACGCTCTGAACCAAACCAGACACAATTTCTACTCTGCTGGGAAAAAAATCACGGAATTGGGTCAAGTTCCAGGGAAAACACAAACACGCAAGGAAGCAGCAGCAGCTCCTCTCTCCCAGCAATGACTTCCCCTCACACACTTCCAGTGACTGCAGCAATTGAGAGGAAGTTCACCAAACTGAGGGGAAACATGGAATACTGGCCTTGCATCCAGGCTTCCTGCACAGCCTCCCCGTGTCCTATCGCAGTGAATCACAGCCTGGCTCTCCCAAAGCTGCTGAGCCATCGCTCCTCGGCAGCTCCACCCAGCCCCAGCACCCGGGGGAGCAAAGGCAGCAGCTCCTCGTCCTGGAGGCTTGGAGCTGCTCTGGAGCTGCTCCCGAGACGGGATAGAAAAGTGCAAAGCATTAAAAGTGCCTCCTAGGAATTGCAATCCTTGTTTTTCCCAGCCGCAAAGCTTCAGGAAGAGCACCCAGCAGCCTCGTCCTGCAGTCAGCAATCGGAGGGTCGGCCCACGCAGTGCTCTGAGGGATTTCCCAAAAAAAAAAGGGAAAAAGAAGGAAAAGAGGGTGTAAGACATCTGTAAGTCCCTGGAGAAAAACACCAAGCTGCAAGAAAAAAAAAAGCAGAAGGGATTTCTGCTCCCTGTGAAAAGCAGGAAAAACATCTCCCTGAGGTGCAGGCCAGTGCTGGGATCACTCGAAGCGAGGACACAGCAGGAGGCAAGAGACTGGCGAGGAGCTGGGAAGGAGACAGAAACCCTCTGGATTTGCAGGGATGATGGGACACAGAGAGCTGGTGACACGGATTGCTGCTGGGACACGGCTCTGCAGCCGTCAGGGAGATCAAAAAAGATCCAACTGCCCCAAAGGAAGGCAGACTCCCGTTCCTGGCTCGGGCAGGGCGGGAGGGCCCCGTTTCACACCGGGAGCGGGCCCGGCGCCCTCCCGGCGTACACAGACATCAAAGGGCACACAAATGGCTGAGGACACTGTAAACACACGTTTTCCTTGCTCGTTTGAATTCTAGGAAAAGCTCCGTGGCTATCGGAGCAGAGCACGGCATCCTAAGGAAAGGGAGAGTGGGAAGGAGCGACCCCAGCACGCCCAAGGCTGCCAGGAGCAACCGGGGATGAAACTCCTGCAGCAGCTCCTCCAGAGCTCTGCACCGGGGCCTTCCCCACGTCCAGGGACGCTGGCAGCTGCCAGCCCTGACAGAGGTGCTGCTGAATCTGGTTTTTTCCTCACTGCACTCACGCTAAGACTCATTTTGGAATGGTTTAAACGGGATAAAGTCCCCCCCCCGCACTTGGCATCACAGTGGCCTTACTGCCCTGCAGAGACAGAGGTGGCCCAGGAATCCTGGGAGACATTCGGGAGATGTTTTATCCCAGGCAGGCACAAAATCCCAGAGCCTTTGCCCTTCATAACTCCCCAGTACAATCAGGAGGAGCTTTACTGGGACAAGAGCTCCTCCAGCATCTGGCACTGCGGATTTGTGCTGCCCCTGCTCCCTCGGAACCACGGACACGCGTCAGCAGCAAACAAGATGGTTCCTAATCCAGGGAAGAAAATCAAGGGAAAAAAAAACAAACCAGCACCTCCTCCTGCAGTGGATTTGCTTCGGGTGCAGATAACTGTTCACCCTTTTTCTGCCTTTTTCATGAAGGAGGCAAAATTAAGTTTAAATGCAGCTAATCCTGGGATTCCAAACCAGATTTGGTCAGGAAAGTGGTTAATAAATTATCACTGGAGAATAAAGTCTGGCCCAGCCAGGGGGTGCAGCCGGGTTTTCAGGCTCGAGGATGAATTATGAAGCATTTTCTCAATTAGGAAAAGCCCTTTAAAGCTTTAATCATGCAAATTTAACCTTCTGTCTCAAAGACAGAATTTCATTATGGGGATGTTTAACTCATCTCTTTTTTTCTTTGGAGCAGAAAAGCAATTTAATTAGTGGCAGTACCATGAACTTTATTAATAGCCAGGCATTAGGAGATCCTAAAATTCCCAGTGGCTCTAAAAGGACTGGTTCTATTAATTAGCTATTGGTGGCAACGCTGGAAGAGGGGGTTAGAAGGCTTTTCTTGGAAGCAGGAGCAATCCAGACTCTCCTGACGGATTCTCCATCCACGGGGAGAGGAGCAGGACCTCAGGCACCTCCAGGCACTCCCAGCCCCAAAGCCAGGAGAGGAAGCCCCAGCACTGCTTCATCCCTGAGTGTGGGCCAGGCACGGCCTCTCCTGCCAGAGGAACCTTTCCTGACTGGCTGACTGAAGGGATGGGGCTGAGGGGAACAGGAAATCTGGAAAGAATTACGAATTATCACTTTTATAATCGCAGGAGGAGGCCAGGATGGGCTGGATCCTGCACTGAGTCCTGTCATGGAGCAGCTCAGGAAAAGGGAAGCTCTGGGAAGCTGTGGGGCTTCCCCAGGCCCATGACCTGGATCCTTCCCACCTGATCCAGGCAGGAAAGCTGGGACACGGCCCCGGCACAGCTCGGAGGGAGCAGATCCACAGGAAAAGCCAGGATCAGCCTCCTGCCTGCTCACACTCCGGGCATCACATCCCAGGCTGGATGAATCCGTGCAGTTAAGGGTGGGAAGGAGCAGGGACAGCGACCTCGGAGTCTTATGAAACACCAGCAGGGCTGGGATGCAGCGCCGACTTTCCATGTGAATGAATTCAGCTGGAATTACACAGCCAAAACCGTCAGGATTAGGGATTCATTTTATTTCTGGGCTTTTCAGCAGTTCTCCATCCTGCCTGGGAAGCAGCCTGCTCCAGGGGGGACAGCAGCAGGGATAGAGCAGGATCAGCCCCTCACATCCCAGTGGACACCAACTCCTTCCCTGAGTACAGGCTGGATTTTGGCACTGGGATTTCTGCAGTCTCAGGCAGGAGGAGCTGCCCTGCTCCCTCCCCACCCCCCCCGGTATTCCCACAGGGATGGGGCTGGGAGCCCTGGCAAGAGGCACTGGCATATGCAGGGATGGGGGAGAGGAGGAAGAAGGAAAAAAAAAAAAAGTGCTAAAGAAATGAATCAGCTTTTACAAGGCAGGTTGCCTGAGCTCATCCCCATTTTGCTCTTTCCCAGGAGGAAAGCAGTGGCAGGGAAAAGGGGGAGGAAGGATTTCCTTCCGCTGCATCCAGGAACCATGCCCTGTGCAATCAGCTGGATAAATCCATGGTTTCAGGCAGATGACGTGGATTCAGCATCCCAGCACCACACGGCCCCCCCCGGCCTGAGTCACGGATCCTGCCCTTATCCCAGATTCCCCAGCTGCAAGGATAACACTTTCCCTGGCTGACATCAGCCACGGGAAGGGCAGCAAACGGAGCAGGATACGGAGAGCTGGAGTTTCCCAGCTCTGTTTTCTGTCTCTGCCTTCCAGGAATGAGAGCTCCTGTTACTGTCAGAGCCCAACAGCTGCAAAAACCAACCTTAAAGGGGGGGAAAAAACAATTTATGGGAAAATCTGGAGAGAAATAATCCTGGAAAAATGAAACCTGCTTGGTTCTGGGGCTGCTCAGCTCCAGCAATGATTAACCAGCCAACACAGGCTGGTTTTGCCAGGCAAATCACACTGGAAAAGGAGAGGGAATCCACAGGAAAATATCCTGGCTGCAGGTTTTCCCCTGGATGGGGCACAGGCACCTCTGTGAGTGTCCAGTTAGCATCAGCCAGGCTGAAGGGATGCACTGGCACCCCAAACCAAGAGGTTTGGGGACACTCAGCCTCTGCTTTCCACCTGCCACACGTGGAATCATGGAACGGGCAAGGCTGGAAAAGAGCTTTAAGACCACTGAGTCGGGCCCAGCACCAGGCTGTGTCCTCAAGTGCCACATCCACATGGTTTTTGAACTCTTCAGGGATGGGGACTCCACCGCTGCCCTGGGTGGCCTGTTCCAACGCCTGACAACCTTTTCCATGGAAAAATTTGCACTAATATCAAATTTCAGCCTCACTGAGGCCGCTTCCTCCACTCCTGTCACTTGTCCGCTGGCAGACTGAGCCCTACCCCCTTCCAGGGAGCTGTGGAGAGGAATGAGGCTCCCCTGAGCCCCCTTTTCCCCGTGGGTCTGCAAACATCACCAGAACAGCCATCCCAGAGCCAGCACGGCTGCAGGAGCCGGGGCAGGATGCTCCGGGATGGACCCCGGCTGGGAGCAGAGCTGGAGGATGTCACCCCACGCCCCAGCAAATCCGGCCTCGGGAGCAGATTAACCCAGGAGCTGCAGGGGAATCCAGCCCAGGTTAATGTTAATACAGAAGCATCAGGTGCTGTGGGACAGAGGTTGGCAGGAGGCTTCAGGCTGGCAGGAATCAGCAAAATCCCTCGACCTCCCAGTCCAAATTCCCGTGTAAGATAAGGAGCTTAGAGCCTGACACTGCCAAATCCCTCCCACAAGAATTCCCTGCTCCCCTCTTCGCTCACAGGGTGCTGAGGCCCTGCACAGCTTCCCAAAGATGCTGTGGCTGCCCCATCCCTGGAAGTGCCCATGGCTGGTCGGGGCTTGGAGCAGTGCCATCCCATTCCTGCCCACGGAATGGGATGAGCTTTAAGGTCCCTTCCCACTCAAACCATCCCAAAGACACCTCCTGCCTCCAAGACAAAGCCTGGAGAGGCCAGTGGGAGCAGGGCTGAGTTAATATCAAAAAACCCCGAATCGAACAACAAAAAAAAAAAGAGCTTTTGAAAGGTTCATCTGGGAAAGGGAAGAAAAATCCCACATTTGAAAGCAGAGCACAAAGTCACTGCGGACAGAACCTCGGCTGAGGAGGGAAGAAGGAAATCCCAACCCAGGGAGAAGTGAAGGAAATCCCAGTTCAGCAGCACTGAGAGCAATAACCACAAAGGCCAGAAAAAAGGGGAAATGCCCTCCCTGGCAGCTGCACTCTGTCCCCTCATTGCCACACACGCTCTGGCAGCACATTCCCGTGCCTCAGCTCGGAGCAGATGCCACGGCAGCACCTGGGAGGCAGCTCCCAGGGCACGGGAAGCACTCCCTGCTGACCCGGGGAGCTCGGGAATGGCAGGTCCTGCTGGGCTGAGCTGCCTGTCGGAGCCTCTGGAGCACATCCCGGGCCAGGCAGGGAGCAAGGGGCTATTTATGGTCAAAAATACCTCTGGAAGCCTTGAGAGCTGTCATCAAACTCAGGGAAACGCGTGTGTCAAGGGCTGCTGAGTTTTAATTAGCACTTGCCTTTCCCCCTTCTGGAAAATGGCTCAGGACAGGGAGGAGGAGGTGGCTGGGCTGTGGCTCGGGCAGCACGAGCTCCCGAGCCCAGGCAGGCCTGGCAGGGTTTAGGCTCAGCTCACACAGGCGTCGGGAGCACGTTAATCCAGTTTGGAATGCCAGCAGCGCCCAGGGCTGAACCCCAGACTGGCTGGGGCTGGAAGGGACCTTAATCCCGTTCTGTGCCACCCTGCCATGGCAGGGACACCTCCCGCTGTCCCAGGGTGCCACCAGCCCCGTCCAGCCTGGCCTTGGGCACCTCCCAGGGGGTGGAAGGGGACGAGCTCCGAGCTCTCCTCGGAGCCAGCCTCCCGTGAGCCACGGGCAGCACCCCAGCAGCTGTGCCCGGGATCCCGGCGCTCCCACGCACACGTGGGCTCTGGAGAGGGCAGCAGCCACCCACCCCTGGATTTCCGTGTCCCCGGAGAGCCCCCGGGCTGCTCCTGCTGCCAGGTGAGGTGAGCCAGGCAGGATTCCCGGGATCACCCAGCCCCGCCGTGCTGCTCCGAAGCCCTGGAGACACCCCCAGCATTCCCTCGGGATTCCCCGGGAACAGCAGCCGGTCCTGCCCACTGCCTGGGAAGATTTGCAGGATTTTAGGATTTACATCAGTTTGTACAAAACCCAAACGGTGCAAACGAAGCTGTTTCCACACCAGAAGGTGCCTGCGAATCCCCGGCTGGATGAAACCTTGGACCAGGCACCCTGTTCCCAGCTCCAAGCTGCTGCTGTTTCTCCCCTTTCCTCAGGATGTTTTCTCCAGCTTGCTTTATTTTTTAGAGAACAGTTTGCCGTGAACAGGCAGAACCTGTTCTGGACACACTCGGAGCTGTTCCCCATCCGCAGCATTTGCCAGCACGACTCAGATATTTTTTTTTTTTCCAGGACACTCCGGGCTCTCTCCTGCGTGTGGGCGCCCGGCTGCCTCACCCAGGAGAGACGTGGGCTTGGAGGAATCACATGGATGAGGCCCACGAGCCAAGCCCTGCTCCCTCTGGATGCTGGACAGGGATCCCAAACCCTCCGGGGTCCCTGCAGACCCTGCTCCTGGCTCCGTTTGCCTTCAATTGAGGACAGACGTGGAACAAAACGTAACATTTTAGGAAAGATCTTCCACATGTTCGGCTTTGGCAGCGTCTGATGGTTTGAAGGGAGCCAAAAAATAACTAATCCTCCCCTCCTTCAGCCAAGGGCTGAGTGGGACCAGAGGGGGGAAAGGGAAGGAAGGGAGAAGGGAAGAAAGGGGGGAAAGGGAAGGAAGGGGAGAAGGAGACAAAAAAGTGGCCAAACTGGAACCAGTGACTCCCAGTTTCCAGTCAGAGCATCTCTAAATCATGGACACCTCTGTCCCTGGAGCACTGCAAGGGGGTGGCAGCACGTCTGGAAGAATTTGTGATTCCTCCAAAAATCGGTTTCATCGGGGGTTTAAAATGATATTTTTGGGTTTAGGAACACGTTAGTCCTGAGTCACCGAGGGGTTTTCACCTCCTGACACCACCATGGCACATCCAGGCCGGCAAAATCCTCCCACACCAAGTTCCCAGCACGACCTTTCCCCATGGAAGTTGTGAAAAAAAAGCCACCCCACCATCGTTTAGTGGGTTTAGTGGGAAAGGGGGTGGGGGGATGACTTCAGGAGTTTGTTATTTTGCTTTGCTGGGTAAATAATATGGATTTGGGGAAATAGAGCCAAGGAAGGAGGCGACACACGTCGCACACAGGGGTGGGATGAGCTGAAAGGGTTTAAACTCAGTGATGGAAAACACGATCTGTGCCAAATTTATCTGGAATTTAAAACAGGGGCAGGAAAGCAGCAGCAGAGGGGGATTTGTGATTCCTGAATCCTTCGCAAAATACATGAGAAAAACCTCACAACTGTTAACAGGAAGCAGTGGGAAGGATAATTCTGCTCGGGGGGATTGGGAATGGTCACCCCTCATTTGCGGCTGAGGGAAAAGGTGTTTACAAACCCTGCTTGATTCCCACACGGAATCATGGAATGGCTCGGGCTGGAAGAGCCCTGAAAGATTCCAGCCCATTCCACTGTCCCAGGCTGCTCCAAGCCCCGTCCAGCCTGGCCTTGGACACTTCAGGGACGGGGAATTCGGGAGAAGAGCTCCAAGGACGTGACATAGACTCCGTGTTCATCGCGATCACCGGTTCTGGCTGGAATTCCCGAGCCTGACGAGCTTTTTCCAACACCCCCCCAGCCCTTCCCGGGGCTCCCAAAGCCCTGCCCGGCTCCAGCGGCTCTGCAGGAAGCGGGAGCTTCCCGAGGCCGGGCTGCAGCTGCCGCCGGGTTACCGGGGCTTCCTCCCGCAACCCCGCTCCGGCATTCCCGGCTGGTTTGGGGCTGGGTCCGTCCCGCCTGGGCGGGGTTTGGGAAGGGGACGCGACCCCCAAGTGACCCCCACCGTGTCACCCGCCCCGCACCCTCCGGTCCCCGGCGGAGGAGCTTCCCTGCCCGTGTCCCTCCCACGGTCCCAGCGGGAGAACGGGAGCCCCAAACCGGGCCCTCCGGGCTGCCCAAGGGCTCCCAGCTCCGCTCCCAGCCCGCACCGAGCCCCGGCGCCACCGGGAGCGGGGGGCACACTGAGAACCGGGAGAGACGAGGCCGGGATAGCGGGCGGTGCTGGCTGCACACCGCGGGGTACCGGGGGATGCCCGGCGGGCCCCGCACCGGGAGGGGATAAGGGCGGGGATCGGGCACCGCTGGAGCAGCAGCGGCCGGGACGGGTTCTCCGAACCGGTAAGGGAAGAGCGGCCTCCCCGGAGCCCAACGGAGGCGGGAACGGGCGCGGGGTGCCGGTGTCTCACCTGGCTCGCTTTGTAGAACTGCTTCTTCAGCCCCGCCACCGACATGGTGCCGGTGCCGGTGACTGGCCCAGAGGCGGCGGGGGCCCGGTCTGCGGGCGGCGGGACCTGGTGCGGGGGCGGCGGGAGCCTCGGGAGCCTCAGGACGCTCCGCCCGTCCCAGCCCGGCCCGTCCCCGCCGCCGCTTCCGNCTCTGTCGCGACATGCGGGACGGGCGGTCATGTTGGGAGCTGACTGTGGCGTAGCCGTGTCTTTCTCCTGAGGGACCCAGCACCGCCCGCTGGGAACGGACAGCGTGTGCGGCACGGGGACAACCAACCCGGGATCCCCGCCATAGTCCTGGGGGGAAAATGGGGCGACAGACGCTCTAAATGGAAAACTATGACTCCCAGCATCCCTCGCGGCAGAGGCTGCGCATGCGCCTCGCAGCGGCGGGCGCTAATTGGCTGCCGACGCAGCCGCCATTTCGCGCGTTGGCTCAAGGCCCATAGTGGCGCGGCGCGCAGCAGGACTGGCTCCGCCCCCCCCGTCCGGTGCTGCGGACAGGCCGGTCCCGGGACTGGCCCGCCGCGGCCCCGTCCCCGCGCGGTGAACGGGCAGGCCTCGTGCCCGGGCGCAAAGGCCCAGCGGCACCCCGCCGGGCCTCTACAAAGCCGTCCAATCAGCGCCTGCAGCGCGCCAGACTGACAACCTCCTCCGCCAATCAGTGGCGCCCACGGCGGCAGCCAATCGGGAAGCGATACGCAGCGGGGAGCGTGGCTCGGCGGGTCACGNAGGAGGCGCCGGAGCTGCCGCCGCGCCCCGGGGCTCGGCCCGGGCCCGCCCTGCAGCCTCACCCAGGGAGTCACAGACCGGTTTGGGTGGGGACGGATCTGTAAGCCCACCCGTGCCATGGCAGGGACACCTTTCCACTGTCCCAGGGTGCTCCAGCCTGGCTTTGGGCACTGCCAGGGATCCAGGGGCAGCCACAGCTGCTCTGGGCACCCTGTGCCAGGGCCTGCCCGTCCTTACAGGGAGAATTTCCTCCTCCCATCCCGTTGGGTGCAGGCACAGGCTCCTGGGGACGTTCCTGCCCGACCTAGGGAGGGGGACACTGTTGCTGCTGGGACCCGGTGGGTCCGGGAGTCCTTTGGCCTGGGGGTGGCAGCGGGACCCCTTTGTCCTCCCTCACCGGCTCTGGGAGAGCTGTTGGGCTCTGCCTCAGCCGTCAGGGAAGCAGCAGCTCTCTGGGAGCATGCACGGGTGTTGATTTGTTGTTTTCTCCTGCAGCCATGGAGTGCAGAGACAAAGCTGCTGTTCCTCCTCGGAAGCTCGTCCAAGGTAAGAGAGTGTCTCTCATCCAACACCGTTTGAACACATTAAGAGCTTTTCTGACCTGATTTTGTGAAATACATTAACTTGGCTGTGGTTAAACCATTTCTGAGCGGCTCGTCTCAGTCTTATGCTTCAAAATGCATGAAAGCCTTTGATGTTTCCCGTCACTGAGTAATGTGGTGTTGTTGTTGCAGCTCGGCTGCCCTTCAAGCGCCTCAATCCGGTGCCAAAGGAAAAACTCGATGTGGATCCAGAAGTCAAAAAAGTCAAGAGCTCTCCAAGTGCTTTTGTGCCAAGCAAGGATCCCTCCCTGGACAATGTGGAGAATGACTGCCAGCTGGGCTCAGATGGGAATTTGACTCCAAAACTCGTGAATGGAAAGGGTCCCTTGGACCATTTTATCCAGAAAAACCCAGGAGGTGACATGAGTGACCCTGGGGATGTTGCTGACCTCTCCAGAGGCTCTGGCCACGGACTTGGGGACGGCACAGAGCGGGGGGATGTGGATTCTAGAGCTGCTCTAAGCAACGGCGCCGTAGGAAAGGAGCTGGAGCAGCTGAGCTGCCTGAACTCCTCACAGAGCAGCCCAGCAGGTGACTCCATGGAGGCTGAGGGCCCCTGTGCAGCTGCATCCCCAGAGGAGGATTCGGGGACTGGGACCCAGCCACGCTCCGGGGTCGTGGGGTGCAAGGACGTGGCAGGCAGGAAGGGGAGCCAGGGCGAACTGAAGGATGTGCTCTTTGAGGGGAAGGTGCCCGTGGTGCTGCTGGAGGACATCATGACCCTGAAATCCCCCCAAGTGGCCTCTCTGGACGGCAGCAGCACGTCGGAGAGCGAGGCCCTGGAGTCGTCCCACGAGGGAGACTCGGGACTGACCAACTCCTCGCTGAGCTGCGGGAGCTCGCCCGAGCTGCAGCCCGTGGCACAGGCCAAGGGCAGCACGAGTCCTTTGGCTGCCTCCACACCCGCCAGGAAGGTTGGTCTGCTCTGCTTTGGGGTGGGAGCTGCTGTGGTGCGATGTTTGGGTGCCTGGGATTGTGGGGAAGAGGGTGACTGGGGCAATGAGGAATGTAGGAAAGGTGGTGGTGATTAATTACTGAATTATTGCCCTTTGGAATCTTTAAATCCTACAGCTAAAGGATTTTATCCTCACTTGTGCTGGCTGCTGCTGTATTTGCATTTCTTTAATGAGATGCCCACTTGGGACTTGGGGTTTTGGTAACAGCATCCAGGAGCAGCTTTGTGCTTTAGGGGCTCTTCCCCAAGCTCTCTTCATCCTCCGCGAAGCTGCTGGGATTCCTGGATGTTCCCCCAGTACAGCCAGTGCAGATGCTTTTCCAGCTCTGAATTTCTGCAGCTGCCATGGAAAAGCTCTGGCACAGATTTCCCAGAGAAGCTGTGGCTGCCTCGTCCCTGGCAGTGTCCCAGGCCAGGCAGGGTGGGGATTGGAGCACCCTGGGACTCCATGCCATGTGTCCCATGGCAGGGGTGGCATGGCATGGGCTTTAAGGCCCCTCCCAGCCCAAAGCACTCTGGGATTCCGTGCAAAAGCTCTGGGTGAGGGGGTTTTTGGTCGCCTGAGTTTCAGTTTAGCAGCTCTGCTTCAGCAGGAGACCCCCAAACACCCTGATTTTTTGGGCAGTTTTGACAGAGAAGCTTCCAAGGGCAGCAGCATCTGCTGAGGTGGCTGAAACCCCACGGGGATGGTTCTCCCAGTCCTTTTGTTGTGTTTATCAAGTCAAATGATCAGTTCTTCCTCTGTGAAAACTCCCAGTCTTCCATCTCTAAAATAAACAGACACACTCAGGCAGGCATGAAGTATTTCCAGTGTAGCAGAACAACAGAAAGCACTCCTGGTGTAATCCAGTACTGCCAGTGGGGCTGGATTTGCTCATGTGCTGCTCCCCAAAATGAGGGTCTGCCCCCCAGGCTGTGCAGCTGGGAGTCCTGGCAGGTTTGTTTTCCTGGGAGGAAACAGCTCTGAGGAGCTGAAGCCCCCACTTGACAGAACTCCTGTTTTAGATCAGATAAATATAGAAAATAAAGCAGTTGGGCTGTGTTAGCCTGTTAATCACAGTTAAAATGTGATGCTGTGAATGGCAGGGGGAGGAGGGGGGAATCCAGTAAATCAAGTCACAGTGTGCTGAAATATTGACAAGTTAGGCCTTTAACCAGTCTATGAACAATGATCTTAAGCATAAAACACCTTTTTCTTCCCCCCATAAATAAAAGATAAATGAGAGGTGTGCCCTGTTTGGAATTTAGGGTCAGTGAGCTGTTACTGGTGGAAGATCAAGTGGACTGCGATGACAAGAAGAAACAGTGTTAAAATGTGTAAAACAGTCCTTGTATTCCTAAAGTTACAGTTGAATATCCCAGCAAGATAGGTGGATGCAAAGAAAAACCCAAACAAGCCCAAGTTTAGCTGTGAGGAAGTGACTTTGCCACATTGAAATGTCCCCTGTGGTTCAGGGCAGCCCCCTGGGTGCTGTGCACGAGGTGCTCCCTTGCAAAGGATCCTGTAGGGCTGAGGGCACCAGAGGGGTTTGTTCCTGGTGAGGATTTCTTGGGGACAGGGGCGCTGGGATGGATCCAGGCTGGGATGGATCCCCCTATCTGGGAGATGCCTGAGGGGTGCCCTCATTCCCTGCTCGGGGGGAGTTTGGAGTGGCTGGATGTAATCTGCAGGAACAGCCTGATGTCTCTCAGGCCCGAAAGGCAGGACCAGGATCTCCTCTCAAACTTGCACTTTGTAATTGCAGGTACCTCAGAAATTCCACAGAAGTTCAGCAGAGAAGGAGAAGCTGAGATTGCAAAGAGTAAGGCATTTCCCTGACCCCCAGACCTCCCCTGAGTAGCCAACAAAGGCCTTTGCCTTTTATTTCAGCCCAGCTGGAACATCTCTTTGGCCGTTTTTCCTTGCCCTGAGGAGTGTGGAAGAACCTTTAATGCAGGCAGTTAAAGTGCCTGGCTCTTTCCAGAGCTCCTGAATGGAGCTGTGGGTGCTTTTGGGGCTCTTTGGGAAGAGATTGGAAATGTTTAAGCCCCAGAATGTGGGGTCTGTTTTTATTAATACACCGGGCAAGTGGGGCACTGTGTCTGTGGCTTCCCAGAGACTGTCACCACTGGATGCCACCACTGGGAATGCTCAAGCTCCAGGTTCTGGTTGCTTGGATGCAGCTCCTCAGCAAACTCTGCTCCCTGATTCTGCTGCCAGTCGTGGAATGCTGGGTATAGAGGAGGCTGCAGGGTCACTGGAGTTTCCAGCAGTCAGTGCTGCATGAATGGGCTTTTTGGGGTCGTTCTGTCTGCACCTGGGGAGGTTTGTGCTCAGGAATTGTGTCTCTCAGTGGCTTGTTTATAAACTCGTGTGTTTTATGTAAGTTGTAGCTGTAAATCTTCTTGCTTTTCCCAGTGCCCCATATAGAACTCCAATCTGTTGTTTTCTTCCCTTCTATAGCTGTGTTAAAAATAGCAGGGATGTGAGGGAGAGAGGAGAATGGAAGCTAAAAAAGATGCTGGGAATGAACTAGACCCACCAGTGAGCTGTCAGCTTCACACCAGCTTCCCAGCACCCAGCACATTCCATGACTCAGGCTGACAGTGTTGTTTCCTTGCCATTGGCACCATTTGGCTGTTGGTGGCTTTCTGCAGTTATTTGTGTTGTGACACTGCTCAGGAAGCCTTGATGTTGACAAGAAGAGATGTGAAATCAATAAAAGAAAACTGAAAATACCCAGGGAGGAGTTGGAGTGTCTGGGCACAGGCAGATCCTCCTTTCCTGGTGACATCACCAGTGCCTGCAGCACAGAAAAGCTCTTTCCCTCTAATTGGACATTTTTCTCCTTTGTGTCAGCAGAGCCAAGGTGGGAATTGCAGTTGTTTTGGGAGGAAACACCGTGAAAGGCGACCAACACTTCCAATAAAATCTTCCCCCCACTGTTCCCAGAGTGCCCCTTAAACGAGCTCAGGGCACAGGTGGTGTCTGATGATCTGAAATGGAAGAAAACAAGGGATAAGCTCCACATCCTGGAGCTTGGACACTCACATTATTCCCCGAGATCATGGAATATCCCAGCTTGGGAGGGAGCCACGAGGCTCATCAAAGTCTGATTTCTGTGATAGTGGAAGCCATCAGAAAATCCTTGTGGGTTTATGATGTCAAATCAGCTCAAAGTCATTTAGAGAAGTGACACCACTGTGGCCCTATGATGACACCAAAGCATAAAAGCTTAGCTCAGGAGGAAATATTTTGGAAAGAATATGAAATCTCCTATTAAATAAAGGAATAATTAGAATTTTTTAATTCCCATCTAATTTTCCATAATGCTACAGTGGTAATGAAGATGACTCAATACAAAGCTTTCTTTGATGCTTAGAGAAATGGAAACACCTTTTCTTTGCTAAGGGAAAAGAATAATTAAAGCTCCTAGAGAGGCTGCACGAGGAAGTTCAGCTGGCACCAGGGACTGTGGATGTGCTCCCACCTGGTTTCCTGGGAGGGATGAGGGTCCCTCCCCTTTCAGGATATTTTGTGATGCTGCAGGTCGAGCGCTGGGTGGGTCCAGTGTCCTCGCTGAGCAGTGGAATGCTGGTTTCCATCAGGGGTTTGGTAGCACCGAGGTGCAGTTCCCTTTGTTTGAGTGTCCCGTTTGTGCCCAGGATCAGGAGCGCGCGGACAAGCTCCAGAAGCTGCAGGCAGAGAGGGAGGAGAAGGGGAGGCTGAAGGAAGAGGCAAAAGCTGCGAAAGAACGAGCCAAGGAGGAGGCAAAGAAGAGGAAAGAGGAAGAGAAAGAGTTGAAAGAGAGAGAAAGGAGGGAAAAGAAAGAAAAGGAAGAGAAGGAGAAAGCTGAGAAGCTGCGAGTGAAGGAGGAGAAGCGCAAGGAGAGGCAGGAGGCTCTGGAGTGAGTGCCTGGGGTTGTGCAGCTCGTGGGGGTCCCTGGGCTGATTTCCACCCCCACCTTTCCCTGCCCCCCTGGGCTGGGGTGGCTGTGCAGTGCTGAGGGCTCTGTGCCCCCGTGCCAGCAGTGCCTCCTGCTGCACTGAGCCTCCCTCCCCTCCTGACCTGGCTCACCACAGGGCCCTGTTTGTTGAGGAAGTTACCTGTGACTTGCTGATCCCTTCAATTTCCTGGTATCGAGGGAAACTTGAGGCAGCCCATTAACTTTGTGGCTAAAATGGGTCAATATTTGCTCGAGGAGGAGGGAACAAAGCCAGCTCTACGCTTAAGTGTGGTTCTTGGCTGGGTTGACAGATGATCCTCGTGGTGGGGACTGGGTCAGGGGCTGGGGCTGCCCACCTTTTCCTCAGTGCAGATAAACCCTTCCTGGTGGGTGACAATTCACATGATCTTTGTTTTCAAGGGCAAAACTCGAGGAGAAGAGAAAGAAAGAAGAGGAGAAACGGTTAAAGGAGGAGGAAAAGGTAAAAATGCTTTCTCTGGCTTGTCTCTACATTCTTTCTGGGGTGAGATGGTGTTGGTGGTGCCAGCTGGGATTGAGCAGGTCCCTTGGGGATGCAGCCTGTCCCCCCTGACCTGCTGGGGCTGCTGCATCCACGTTTTCTACCTGTTACTTTCACGCCTGTTGGTTCCTTTGCTTTTACCCTCTCAAGTGTTTTCTCTGTGTGTTCCTGAGTGCCCACAAGTGAACTCCCCCCTGGCAGTGACACTGGAACCCCGCCTGTGTCAGGGAGGACAGTGGGGGTTTTTGTTGTGTCACAGGAGCTGGTGACTGCCTGAACTTTGCTTTGCATTTGAAGCTGGGTCGTGCATGAGCTCACCTGGAATTCCAAAGCTTTGTCCCGTCTCTGTGTTGACAGTTTGCATTTGGGTTCTCGTTTCAGCGCATCAATGCACAGAAAGCAGAGATCACCAGGTTCTTCCAGAAACCAAAGACTCCACAAGCCCCCAAGGTGAGGGGTTGCTGTGCCTGTGTGTGTTGTTCTCTCACAGTTGTTCCTAACAAATATCCTGATTTCCTTCACAGCTGCCCCTTAGGTGGTCAAAACATTGTTTTTTCTTAATTTCCTGGTCTCAGAAATGTAAAGGATTTTAAGAAAAAGGCCAGAGTGGAGACTAAAAAGACGTTTGTGGTTGGTTTAGTGAATCTCAGCTCTGTCTTCTGCATTGCCTGGAAGATCTGCTGGAGTCTTGGACAGGAAGGATTTAACCTAAATCTTCACTTAACCTAAATATTCAGCTCAGACAACACCTCAGCAGCAGGTGTTTCTTGCCTATGTTGGTGCTGCAGCTTCTCGGTGTCCAAACCCTGACATTCCTCCCTTGTTGTTTCAGACCCTTGCTGGCTCCTGTGGGAAGTTTGCTCCTTTTGAAATTAAGGAGAACATGGTCTTAGCCCCCCTCAGCCGTGTTGCCCTGGATCCAGACTACCTAGAGCAGCTGGATAAGCTCCTGCATGCCCAGAATGGTGACATTTCTTTCTTGAGGGATCTAAAATGTCGTAAACCACGAAAAGCTGGGCCCACTTTGGTCAGTGACAGCAGTGACAGTGTGAACAGGTCAGTCTGGACTTGGGAGTTTTCTTCTGTTTTTATAAGATGAACTGCAGAGGGGGTTAGGGGGAGTGAGTGGGCTCCAGGTTAATTTACCAACAACTGCCAATGTCACAAAACATTGCGTTTGTCCACATGGAAGTGTATTTCTGTCAGACAAGCCCAGAATCTATGACTCCAATTTGATTTGAATTGTCTGAAAATCACCAGGGCCTTGATTTATACATACTCACTTTCCAATTCACTGGGGGAAAAGAAATCACTGAATGATGTTCATGGAAGATCAGATCCTTGTGGGATGTTAACTGCAGAGGCATCTTAATTGGGAGGACTCTGCTCCTGCTCCTTTTTTTTTTTTTTTCCCCCTATCTGCTTGGTTTTAATTAATTTTAAAGTGTCCTGTGTAGCTGTGCACACAAACCAGTCTGGAGCTGTATGTTAGAGAGGAGGGAAGGCTGGAGCTGTTCTGTGGGGCCTGAGCCACCCTCCCCTGTGTCCCCAGTGACGTGGTGGTGGTGGATAACTGCCAGACAGACGCTGTTCCTGAGAGGGAGAAGTTTGGCAGGATGAAGCTTCTGCAGTTCAGTGAGAATCACCGCCCTGCCTACTGGGGCACCTGGAACAAGAGAACCTCCCTGATCCGTGCCAGGAATCCATGGTCCAAGGACACTGTAAGCACCTCAGCCTGCTGGATTCTTTCCCTCTCCCTCTCTGTGCTCTAGAAGTGAATGTGCTTGGCCAAGTCCTCTGGTTCCCTGGGATTTCTGAGCCATTTTGTTCCCTCAGAACGTTCCAGACTGGGTTTGGTGCTCTCCAGTGATGGACAGAAATGTTGGCATTTCTTGCAGAAACTGCTCGACTATGAAGTAGACAGTGATGAGGAGTGGGAAGAGGAGGAGCCAGGGGAAAGTCTCTCCCATAGTGAGGAGGTGAGGATCCTGCATGCTGAAAAAATCGGGCACCACTCGCACCTGGCAGCGTAACTTCTAATCCATTTATTTGTAGGATGATGAAGAGGAGGGAGAGGATGAAGATGAGGACGATGGGTTTTTTGTACCCCATGGGTACCTATCTGAAGATGAAGGTGTGACAGAGGTAAGGGAGCTGGGTGCCCCTGGGTTTCCATCTCCTTTTCCAGTGAACTGTAATGTCAATATTGGCAGGGGAGGGAAGCACGTGGTCCTGGCAGGGCTGGGCTCCCTCGGGCCTGCACAGTTCAGGAGCCCTGCGTGGCTCAGGGAACACGAGGCAAAGCTGGGTTTAAAAAGTTCTTTTTTGTTGTTTTTTGCTGGCATGGCTGTAATGAGTCCTTTGTCCCCTGTGGCTGCAGGAGTGTGACCCAGAGAACCAGAAGGTTCGTCAGAAGCTGAAAGCAAAGGAGTGGGATGAGCTGATAGCCAAGGGGAAGAGGTTCCACGTCCTGCAGCCTGTGAAGATTGGCTGTGTCTGGGAAAGGGCAGCAAAGGACAGCAGCACCAACACGGACCTGAAGGTGCTCCAGCAGTTCACAGCCTGCATCCTGGACCCAGCTGTGCCAGAGGAGGAGCAGCAGACACAGAAATGCGGCAAAAAAAGAGCAAAAGATCAGCAAAGTAAGACCTGAAGGGCTAACCAGTACTTCCACACGGTTGTGCTCTGCTTTGGAGGGAGGAGGGGGATTACTGAGCGTTGAATTCAGAATGACCTGTTTCTGACAACTCTGGAATCCAAGGAATCTCTGAGAGCTCTTGGAAAGGAGTTTTCTGGCAATGCCTCTCCAAAAAGTCTTGCTCTGGGCAATCTAGGAAATAAAGCCAACCAGACTTGAGCAAGCTCAGATTTAGGACAGGCTTGAGCCTGTTTATAGTTTGGGGGAAAGGGTTTGGTTTCTGTGTTGAGTTCCAGTCCTGAGCTTTTCCTGCACCTGATTAACACAAGGACATGAATAACTCACATAAAGGCCAAACGGGGGGTGGGGATTTCACTCCAGGGTGCTGTTATTATTGGGGGAGAGTTTTCTACATCAAATTTAGCTGCTGTTACAATCATGGAATCCCAGAGTGGGTTGGGTTGGGAGGGACCTTAAGGATCACCCAGAGTCTGCCACGGGCAGGGACACCTTCCACTCGCTCCAAGCCCCACCCAACCTGGCCTTGGAGCCTTCCAGGCACGGGGCAGCCCCAGCTTCTCTGGGCAGTCCCATCTCTAAAATCAGCCCTAGTGTCTTCCCCCTCTGGAGCGACCGAGCTGATTTCTGTCCCCCTGGCTGTCCCAACCTTTTAACCCGTTGTGCTCCCCCTTTGCCCCGCGCAGTCCTCGGCCACCTCCTGCCGCTGCTGCACGGGAACGTGCACGGGAGCAAGGTGATCATCCAGGAGTTCCAGGAGTGCTGCCGCCAGGGACGCTTCGGCCACGGCAGCCCCCCGCAGCCGCAGCCCCCGGGCGGGGAGGACGGCGGGGTGCCCTCCAAGGCCAGGCTCAAGAGGATCATTTCCGAGAACTCTGTGTACGAGAAGAGGCCCGAGTTCAGGATGTGCTGGTACGTGCACGCCGAGGTGCTGCGCAGCTTCGGCCGCGAGCAGCTGCCCGTGCCCTGCCGCTGGAGCTACGTCACGCGGGTGCCCTGCGCGGGCAGGGACGAGGGGGGCGGCGTGCCCGGCGCGGCCGCGCCCCAGCCCGCGGCCCCGGCAGGCAAGAGGAAGGCCCTGGGAAGCATGGCCATCACCAGGTTCATGAAGAGACCGCGGGATGCTGAGCAGGTGAGTTGCTGGCGGGCTGTCCTGCCCCAGTGAGGAGGGCTGGGATGGGGCTGGGGGTGTTTCGCACCCTGGGCTGCCCCCGGCTCGGCCTGTTACCTCCGGCCACTGTCCCGCACACCAGAAGACCCTTTTTATGGGGAAAGGAGTGAAATGATGGCACTAAAGACATGGGGTTCTTTTGTGTGTCTGCAGCTTGGGCTCTCTGTTCCATTAGAAACGTTGCTCTCCTGCTGTTCTTCCACTCTCTGCTATTTGGCAGTGATTGCATCCAAGCTGTGAATAGTTTGAGAGTCTGCTTGGCCTTGGTTTTACAGCTGTGTGTAATTTGTGTGCAGGTTTTATGTGTGCCTGTGGCTGCCAGATGTACAGCCCGAGCTGATGACTTACAGCAGTTGCATGTGAACAGATTAAATGTGGTTCCCAGGAGCTGCAACTCAGCCCAGAGCAGTCTGTAAAGGCTCCAGCTCATCCTGACACACACAAAGCTGAATTTCAAGAGCTGGTTTAAAAATACAATAATTCATAGGGCCAAAATGAGATGGAATTGCAGTGGTTGCTGCTTAGGAGCTGTGTTGTGGTTTTCCTGTTGTTGCTTCTGCTTTTCAGGGCAACCACAGGTAGTGCTAGAGCCTAGTCATGACTGAAAAATGGGATCATGGAATTCCAGAATGGTTTGGCTTGGAAGTGACCTTAAATCCCACCCAGTGCCACCCGTGCCATGGGCAGGGACACCTCCCACTGTCCCAGGCTGCTCCAGCCTGGCCTCGGACACTGCCAGGGATCCAGGGGCAGCCACAGCTGCTCTGGGAAATCCAGCCCAGCCCCTCCCCACCCTCCCAGCCAGGAATTCCTTCCTGATATCCCTTCCAAGCCTACCCCCTGGCAGTGGGAAGCCATTCCCTGTGTCCTGTCCCTCCACCCCTTCTCCAAGGTCTCTCTCCATGTTTCCTCTTGGCCCCTTCAGGCACTGGAGGGGCCACAGTTGGGTCCCCACAAGGCTGGGGCTGCTCTGTTGAGGCTTTAGGTGCTGGAACTTGGGGTTATCAACCTTTCACTTCCAATGCCACAGGCAGGGCAGGGTTTGAAATCCCTGCCAGTGGATTTATTCCTCCTTCCCTGTGTATCAAGTTAGGAAAGAGCCCCAGAATGGTTTGGGTTGGGAGGGACCTTAAAGCTCATCTCGTTCCACCCCCTCCCATGGACCACAGATGAGGCTTTTGATGCTTTTCATGCTTTGCCTTCCCAATTTATTCTTGGCTTTTTTGGCTTTTCTACTGAAAAAGCTCAGCATTCAGGTATTGATAGAGATCAGAGACTTGTGAGAAGCTGTTCAGCCCCCAAACTCCATCTGCTTGGGTTTTTTCTTGTACACTAAATAAAGGCAGAGATAAAAGTCTCTGCTTGGCACCCACTGGAAATTCAGCTTATAAGGGAGCAGAAATAGCAAAACAAAGGCTTTTGGGAGAATTACATCACCAGCCTGAATGCTTCAAAGCTGCTCAGAGCTGTGCTGGGGAGGTGCAGCTCCGAGCAGAGGTGTCACAGCCCCGGGAGCTTTCATTCCTGATGTCTCAATCAGCCCTGCTCAGGTACTGGGCTCCCACCCCACCTGTGGAGCCAGGCGGGAGCGTGGGGAGAGCCTGGGAATGCTGGGAGGGCACAGCAGCCACATTCCCACTCTGGCACGTGTTTCCCTGCTGGGAAGCTCACGCCAGGGCTTGTGTGAGTAAAGGTGCTCTTACATAAGCTGCGGAGAGAAGAATTTGGTGTTGAAGCGGGCAGTACCTGCCCACGTGTAGGAGGGGTTTAATATGAGAACTGGGACTTTATTGAAAGATGTAAATCGAACATTTCTTGGCTTGGAACAGTTTTTAGGGGATGGGGGACCAGGATTTTCATTCCAGTTCCAGCTGAAGGGAAAAAAAACTTGACAGACCCTCACAGCTGGGCAGCTTCAGGTTGTGTCACTCCTTGGGTTCCGTGTTCTCGATTCAAAATAGGGAATTTGGGCTTTTCCCATGGCAGGAATCCTGGGCAGCGGGGGAAGAACTGTCACCACTCCCCGAATAAAAGCTGACTGGCAAAGATGAGGAGGAGTCGGGAGAGAACAAGGGCCAAACTTGACAAGGAACAGTAGTTCTCCATCTTCAGAAGGGAGAGGACATCCAGAGGGGCTCAGCCTGGAGAAAAGGGGGCTCCGGGGGGCCCTCCTGGCCCTGCACAACCCCCTGACAGGAGGGGACAGCCGGGGGGGTCGGGCTCTGCTCCCAGGGAACAACAGGAGAGGGAACGGCCTCACATTGCACCAGAGGGGGTTTAGGCTGGAGATTTAGGGAACATTTCTTCCCCCAAAGGGCTGCCCAGGGCAGGAGAGTCCCCATCCCTGCAGGGATTTAAAAGCCTTGGGATGTGGCCCTTGGGGACACGGTCAGTGGTGGCCTTGGCAGTGCTGGGGAGCAGTTGGACTCACTGACCTTTCCGAGTCTGAGATTCTGTGGAAACAATAAGAGGGGGGAGAGATTTCCCTTCCAGAAATGCAGCAAGAGTCAGATTTGCACGAAGCCTGAGCTGCCTGTGCTGCGGGGGCTGCTCAGCACGTTGTGTAAGAGGGGAGGATCCTGGAGCAGGAGCTTGGCCTGTTTCCCACTGTGTGTGCCACTGCAGAAGAGGCCTTTGGGCACTTCCATTGAGTCGGTGGCTCATGGAGCTGGGAATTGCAGCTTTTCCTGCCCTCCAGCTCTGCCCCCCTGCCCCGGTCAGCACTGCCTGTGCCAGGCCTCCCCCGTGGCTCCCCCACCCTCCTGACTCACACCTGGTACCTGTTCTTTCCCCCAAGGCTGCAGAGATGGATGGATTTCAGGCAGACACAGAGGAAGATGAGGAAGATGATGACTGCATGATTGTGGATGTACAGCCAGGAAAAGGTGGGAAGGGAAATGGGTACCTGGCTCTTGGCAGACACTCCCCCAAGGGAGCAGAACTGTGTGAGCCAAACTCGGGGGGTTCTGCCCCCTTTTCACCATCCCTTGAGCTTTTCTTTCTATAGATATTTTATTCTAGATACTCCTGAATTTTAACCTTTTTTAAAGATGCTTCTTTGCTATTTATGGCCTTCTCTAAGCTGCTTTTGCCTTTTCTGCCCTCCCCAAGTGGCACGAAGCCCTTGTGAGCAGCACTTGGCTGCCAGTGTTGTTACCTGGTTGTTTCTGGGAGCAAAAGTGAGCATTAGGGCAGTGCCAGCAGATCCTCTGGTAAATTATGGGAAACATTGCTGCTCTGTGGGGCGTGCAGAGCCCTTCCAGGCCTGGCAGGGTCTGGGTTATCAGCCCTCTGGTGCCTCCTCGAAGGTGCAAATTGTCTGAAGGCAATAACATCAGGGCTGCTGCTTTGCTCCACAGGCAGAGCAGTTGCCTGTGCTTGTGTCCCAGTTATCCCTTGGAAAATGGCTTCAAAGCCCCTGTGCTGCAGCAGCTCCTTTCAGGCCTCGCTGGGACGAGGATGTGGAGCAGCTCCTTTCATCTCCAAGAGCTTTTGGACGTGATCACACGGATCAATGAGCTGACTCCAAGCACGTGCTGTGGTTTCCAAAGCTCTGGGCTCTTTCTTCCTGCTCACAATAGAGCTCTCCCAGCCTGCTCTGAGGGAAGTGGGTTTGTGCTGGGCAGCTCCTCTGGTAGATAAGGACTCGTGCACAGAAATTCTGTAGTGCTTGACCCATTCCAGGCATTATCTGGGCTCTCCTTCCTCTCTGAGCTCCTCTCACCTCCCAGAACAGGCAGTGGGACTGCTTGACAAGGAGCCTGGCTTTAGTCTTAAGCTGCTTTTGCTTATTACCAGGCTCTGAGACCAAAACCTCGCCTCAGGTTTGTCACCTCTTGTTCTGAGGATCCATCGAGCAGCTTTCCTCCCTCAGGCTCTGCAGACACACATGCAGCTCTGTTTGTTTGGCTCTGCCTGACTCTAAAGCGTTGAAAAGATTATGAAAATCCTTTTTATGGCTGAAGTGATTTTTTTATTCTGGATTGGTGATATTAAATATGAAGCCAGTGTTAAAACCAGTTTTTAAATAGTGTTGAAAAGGAGACTCACAACAGATGCAGGAAGCCAAGACAGATAAAACATAAAGTCGTCAAATTCTACTGGATTAATGAGGATATTTATAAAAACAAAACAAACCCAACACATTCTCTCCTTCGCAGGTTCTACAGCTTCAGAGTCCAGTGGCACAAGAGCTGCTCACCAGGACAGCAGCATGGTCAGCCCATCTAATACAATTTGACACTTAAATGCCTACTAACTCCTCTGTATGTATGTAGAATGAGCTAGAAAATTTTAAACCTTGCGTATCTTTGACCAAGATACTTGAAAGTATTCCACATTTCTTGTAAAGAGAAGACAGCACTTTGTTCTGCTTCAGACCAGATGGAAGCTTAAATTTTTAGTTTTAGCTTTTTAGCCTTTTTTAAAAAAGAAAAATACTGCATATTAATCTGTCCTTAATAAAGCATTATTGAAATTTTGATACTTCTTTGTAATGGAAGGTATCTAAGTTATCTCTAAAAGTAGCTGAGGGATTTTGGAATAAGCTTATTGTGATGCCACTGGGGAATGACTGTTCATAATGTTGTACAGCGTGGCCTTGGGTATAAATGATGTACAATTATATATGAATTTATGCTCTTGTACCATCCTGTTTGTGGTTTTACTTGCTCCAGAGAACAGCGGCAGGGCTTTACTTTGGAAAAGGACAAATGCATTGTTTCTCTTATTTTGGGGCAGGCTGGACAGGTCAGGGCTAGATTCTCAGTCTCTTGTCTGCATCAGAGCTGGGCTCTGTCCCTCAGAAAAACTTTGATTGAGGTATTAAAGGACTGAGTGACATCAGAGTTGATGATACACAGAACAGACTTGCTGGGGCTTTCGGCTTTATCTGACTGGTGAGTATGAATTAGTTCTTAAAAAGATTGTCTGTAACTGGAGGTTTATCATCTTCCCCTGGGCACCACCAGTAGCTGTTGCCTGTTGTCAGTGCCTGGTCTGTGAAGGGACAAGGGGGGTGATGCTGCCCCAGTAACACCAGTGCCAGCCCCAGCACAGACTGGTTTGGCATCTCAAACCTACAACAACAATGCAACTCAAGCAACTGGGATCAGAACTGAGTCTTTAAATAATTCCATTTAATTAGACTAAGAGTAACTTTATCCAAATAGCTTCTCTCCAACAGGAGTTACAGTGCACGCAGAAGCAGAACGGGAAGCTGAGTTCTAAACCCAGCTCCATAGCCAGGCTCAGGTTGGTAATCCAGCCTAACAGCCCCTAATCCCTGCTCCACCACTGCCTTGGGAACACCTCAGGCAGTCCCTGCTCCAGTCTGGTGTTGAGAGCCCCTCGGAGCAGCCCAGTGCCACTGGGAGAGGCCACCTGCGAGTCTGGAGCTGGGAGGGGACAGCAGGGTCCAGCCCCCTCCGCAGAGCTGAACCAAAGCCACCTCTGAGCTCGCAGCTCCAGCAGTCCGGGCAAAAGGAGGGACGAGTCTAAAGCCAGCAGCACGGGAGGCACTGCCCTTTATTTCAGGAGAGGGTCTGGGCCCCGGCGAGCAGCTCGGGCCTGAGGGGGCTGCGCTGCTCCTCCGCCGCCGCCTCCACGTCGGCCATGACCGCGGCGTCCCAGGCCAGGCTCAGCAGGGCCGAGGGCACCTGGGCACGACAGGCGCGTCACTGACTCTGCCAGGCTCCTAAAGCCCATCCAGTCCCACCCCTGCCCGGGGCAGGGACACCTCCCGCTGTCCCAGGCTGCTGCATGCTGGGCTGGGGCAGCCGCAGCTGCTCTGTTCCCCTTGAGTTCAGAACACCGGTGTGCATTCACAGACCTGGAACTGAAACTCAAACTGAAAGCGACAAGGCTGGATCTTGCTTATTCAAGGCTTAATCTCCTTTTAGGGGATGCTGCTTTGGGCTTGCTGTTCATACCCTCCCTCACCATCGCTGCCTTCCCTCTTTCCCAGCCCCTGAGAGCTGCTCTGTGCTCCAGGAGCGAGGGCCCTGCACCTCCCTCCACACCTCAAATCCCCCAAGCAGCTACTGCTTTATGCTTAAAATGAGGGGCCAGAGCAAAACTTGGGGCTCTCAAAGGACACAAACTTCTCCCCTGGCTCTGAGCAGCACAAGACTCCGACAACCTCAAGATGCTCTGGAAGGTACCAACAACTTTTTTCACTCACCAACCCACATTCATTGAAGGCCAAGTTCTCATCAGTCAGTTTGAGCCCTCCGGGTCCCAGGAGCTCAAAGGGCAGCCAGTCATCTCTGAGTGCTTCTCTCACAAAGTTGTAGAGCACAGACACTGATTCTCGGGCATAAAAAGTCCCTGCCATGAGAAAACAAGGTGAGAGAGTCTGGCATTTACCAAAATCTAACCTTTTGTGGTCATTCCATGGGGGCTTCACCTACTGATGCCGACTTGATCAATGACTTCCCTGACATACAGCCAGCCTGATTTAGCTGAAAACTATAAAAGCAGAATCCCCAAAGAAAAATAGTCAATTGTTGGGAGCCCCTGCCAGCCTGTAACAAAGAGCTGGGAAAGCCTGAAATTACTTCCAGAGTTCTACTGGAAAATTTGAAGAGGATTTATGCTGTTGTACAGTCTGACATCACACAGGCAGCCCCACGCTGGCTGCTGTCACACACTCATCTAATGAGTCCAGCTTATTTCCAGAGGCCTGGGAAGAGCAGACTTTAATTAATGATGCCTTGAGATTCTTCCCTCTCTGTCCAATCCGGGCTTGACGTCCCAGCCCTGAGCAGGGGGAGGATTTGGAGATGGGAGGAGTTCACAGAGAAGCATTACCCCGCTGTGGTTTTGGGGTGGTTTATCCCACCAGCTGAACTCAGCACCAGTTATCCAGTTCCTTACACTGCAAGTACCCTCAGAAGCTTCTGGAAGTGCCCGGAGGAAGGGTGAGGAGTCCCTTTTACCTTGGAGGATGTATCCATCGGGAAAGCGCACCCGGAGCAGGGTGTAGTTGTACTTCCTCATCTCCCTCTGCTCCTCCTTCTCGCGCATGGCCCTGGTCCTCAGCATCGACGCCTTCTCCACCGCCTCTGTCCTGCGGGGAGAGACCCTTGTAGGCCCCGGGGAGAGCCACGAGCTCCTGGCTGCTGTCCCCCGGCCCTGCTGCTCCTGCAGCCCCTCACCGGAGCCGCTGCTCCCTCCGGAGCTCCTCTGCGGTGAGGCTGAAGAAGTCGTGGGGCAGCTCGAAGCGCGCGGCCGCGGGCGACGGCCGGAACAGCGTCGGCTGCCGGTGCAGCTGCGCCCGCACGGGCTCCGAGCTCAGCAGCTGCTCCTTGCACTCCTTCAGCTCCTCCAGCCTGCTCAGCATCTCCTCCTTCAGCACGTAGAACTCCTCCGTGGTCTCTGCAACCGCAAGGATGGGGGTGAGGCTCTTGGTCTTTATTGCAGTGACGCAGGGACAAGGATCTCTGGGAAAATGTCACGTCTGGACAAGGAATGTGCAGGCTCAGAGGCTGGTTTTGTTCCAGCCTTGGAGTAATGACCTCTGTGGGGCTGTCAGCAACCCTCAGCATCCCGGCACCCCCAAAGCCCTGACTCCACGTTAACCATGAGTTCTTGCCTTGTCCTGGAACAGGCAGCGTTTTTGTCTCAAACCCGACAGCCTGGAAAAATTTGTGTGTCCCTTCCAAGCAGCTTATCCTTTCCTGGAAGAAAGGAACAGAATTTAGATGGAGTTTGCTCAAAGCAAGGGCTTTCCAAGGCTGAGCAGCTGTGGGAATCTGAGCTTACCTGAAACACCTTGTTCTGCAGTTTGATTTTCCGGTATTTCTCCTCCTCTGGATGGAGATAGATGTTATCCAGGTACCTGCAGGAAGAGGAACGCACTGCCTGGATCGAAGCAGGACACTCCAAGGTCAGAGAAGAAACAGAGTATTTCTCACAGAGAAAAAAAGGTGTGAAACCCACGAAAATAAAATTCATCAATGTTTCGGAGCCAAACCAAACAACCAGCAGCTCCCAAACCTCTTGGATTCGTGGGACCAACTCCTCCAGGATGCTGCCATCAGGTCAGCTGACAAACTGGGTGGTTCAAGAACTCAGTTTTCTTCCAAAAAAAGACTTTGCCAGAAACAGAGCAACAAAATCCACCTGGGAAGGGATGAGCTGCCCATGCCCTCAGTGACACTCACTTGGCCATGGTCTCCACGCACACCCGGACCTTCTCCCGGTCCTTGTTGAAGGTGTGGATCTCCATGATGGAAGCAGCCACCGGGTCCACGGAGGAATACTGTGGGAGAGGGAGAGAAGCTGCTCAGGGAGGAGCTGACCCCAGCTCAGCTCAATTGTTCCCCATTTGCTGAGCTAGAGATGACTGAACAGGTGAAGTGAAATTGTCCTGGGGGAGATTTTACAGGAAGGAGGTGGAGGGTTGGCAAGGTCACTGCTGGAGGGGATCCATGGCACAAAAGGAGTTTGAAGAGGGAAGGAAGGAGTTTGAAGGGAAGCACTCACTGCCTGGATGGCTTCTCGGAGCTGCTTCTCCTTCTGGTCTTTCCTCACAATGGCACCAGTCAAGGGGCAGATGAAATAAACCCCCGAGACAGAGGGAGCAGCTGCCCCTTCCTCCTCCTGCTCCTGAAGGAGATAAAACCAGGCACCAAACTGAGCACGGGGAGGTTTTGGGGGGGTTACATTTATAAATGCCCTGGCAGATCCACTCAGGACAGGGAGAGCAGCCCCGAGGGGTGCTGAGCAGGGAATGGCAGCACCTCCCTCACCTTCTCCTCCACGGAGAGCTCCTTCTCGCTGGCAGCTGCCTCGGCCATCAGCTCTTTTCTCACTACAACAGACGAACCCCAGTTGCAGTGGAGGCTCAGCGCATTCCAGAGGCTTTTGGACAGCTCAGCGCCGCCCTGGGAAGCACACACCTGCCCAGGTGTGGTGTCCCAGCCCAGGGCTGCACATGACCCCATTTCCACGACAGCTGCCCCAGAGCACCCTCGAGAGCCGTCCCCGGGCGCTTTTCCAGCCACGGTTCCCCCAGCCCGCTCCTACCCTGGCTCCTGATGGCCTCCTGGGAGGAGGACGGTGCCTTTCCCTTGGGCTTCAGCTCCAGCCGGGCCAGCGCCGCAGCCGCCGCCCTCTGCGCCTCATCCGTCGGGGCCTGACGGGGCTTCGGGGCCACCTCGGCTTTCGGCTTCTCCTTGGGGGCCCTGGCACGGAGGACACGGGCTCGGTGGCCGCTCGTGCGCGCCCACCCGGCGGTGACACCCCGGGGACGCGGCCCCCCGGGAAGCGGCGCTCGGGCCCGGCCAAGTCGTTGGCCCCGGCTCCGTGTCCCCCCCGAGGCCCGGGCAGGTCCCGGGCCCAGGAGGGGAGGTACCGGCCGCGGAGGGGCCGGTGGCGCCCGGGGGTGGCGTTACCGGCGGCAGCGTTACCGGAGGGTCCCCCCCACTCCGTACCGGGACGGCTCCGAGAGCTTCTGCCCGGGCCCCGCCGTCTTGAACTTCAGGTCGGCCTTGATCTCCTGGAAGAACTTGCGCATGGCGNCCGCTCGGCCGCGGGGATGGGGCGGCGGGGGGGCGAGGGACACCGGCACCGGGATCACCGGGGGCTGGCGGCACCCGCCGACCTCCACAAAGCCCGGGTTGCATGCATGGACCCCCGGCGGCACCCACGGAGCCTCACGGACCCCAGACCTGCACCCGCAGCCCCCACGGAACAGCCTCGGCCCCGGTGCCCCGGGAGCAGCCCCGGTGTGAGCGGCGCAGGCTGAAAGGAGCCCTGGGCAGCTGCGGAGCGAACCCCGCGTGGAGCTGGGGCACAGCCGCGGCTGGCGGCGTGTAAAGCACACGGACAAGGAGCCTCGTGTCCGTCCCATCCCTGGGAGATCGGCCGAGGGCTCCGCGCCTGAGGATGGACACAATGAGCGCAGCCCCTGCGTGCGCGGCGGTTTCCCGGGGTTTATCGCCACGGCACAACTCCCGCTGCCCTCCTCGTGGGACACGGGACACTCGAGCCGAGGGAGGGGCTGCGACTCCCGGGGTCAGGCCGCCCCCACCCCGAACGAGGGCTCTGCGTCCGCCTGTGCAGCGGCACCTGGGGAACAGCACCTGGCACTGCCCCTCCGGTGGCACCGGCACAGGGATCGACCCCGGGGACACCCGGTGGCACTGAGAGCTCATTCAACCTGGATGAAGGCTGGGCGCACACCGGCATCGCCAGTGGGAATCACGGACTGAGACGTGGATCTGCCCTCCGCTGACACCGCCATGGCACAGGACAGGCTGAGGAGAGTACACGGAGCCCTGAAACTGTTGGGATGTGGCAGAGCTGGGATACGGCACGGCCAGGATATGGCACAGCCTGAAATACTGCCCAGCTGGGATCCGGCAAGGCCAGAATATGGCACAGACTGGATATGGCACGGTCAGGATGCAGCACGGATGGGATACGGCAAGGCCAGGATATGGCACAGCAGGGACGTGGCACAGCCCGGCAGGAGCGAGGCCTCACTGAGTGTGACAGGGGGCACTCCCAGCACCCCCCCGACACCACCTTCACCGATTTCCCCTCCTCACACACCTCCCCACTCACCTTCCCCCAAACCCCGGGAATAATTTCTCCCCAGACCGTGGGTTGTGGTTTGGGAGCAGCCCGGTGCGGGCAGGGACTCTTTCCCTTTCCATGACCTTGCAGAGAAACCAGTTTGGGTTAAAACCGGGTTAAACCCCAACCCAGCTCCCAGGCCAGCTGCACAGCGTTTGCTCCAGCTTAGCCGGGCTGAGCCCAAGTGGGAACCCGGTGGGTCGGATTCCCCCCATGTGGCCCCAGGGGCTCTCCCGGTGGCCGTGTCCTGGGCCGGGGACATGACCACCCACCACCCTCCCCAGTCCAGAAGGAATTTGGAGCCCCGGGATGGCCCCAGAGGAAGGAATTCAGCCGGGAGCCGCATCCCCAGGCTGGGGGGCTGAGCTGGGGGGAGTGGATGGGGCAGGATCCGAGTTTGTCCCCCAACAGCCCTGACGCCCCCCATTCCTTGTCCCCCCTCAGGTCC
>WAAG01082820.1:274886-287595 GCA_013390105.1 Tichodroma muraria
CTGCCCGCGCCCGGTGCCCGCCGCGCCCCCCGCGCCGCCCGGTGCCGCCATGCCACACAGCTTCAAACCCGGGGACCTCGTCTTCGCCAAGATGAAGGGCTACCCGCACTGGCCGGCCCGGGTGAGACCGCGGGGTCGCGCCGCGGGGGGACGGACCGGGAGGGGGGCGGGGGTCCCGGACCGGGATGGGGGCAGGATCGGGAGGGGGGGACTGGAGACAGGATGGAGACGCATACCGACCCCTGTCCCCGGAGCGGAGGCCCCTGCCGGGATGGAGATGCCATAACGGTACCTGTACCGGGATGGGGATCCCGTACCGGGATGGGGGCACGGTACCGGCGTGGGAACACGTACCGGGATGGAGATGCCGTAACGGGACCCGTACCGGGATGGGACGCCCTGTACCGGGACGGGGAGCTGGTACCGGGGTGGACATGCTGTAACGGTACCTGTACCGGGATAGGAGGGTCTGTACCGGGCTGGGGACCCGGTGCGGGTGGGTGTCCCGTTCAGCATGGAGGACCCATATCGGTATCTGTCATGGAATGTGAGCCGATGGTGGCATGAGGGTCCTGTCCCAGCGCACAGTCTGGGACGTGGGGTGACATCCCAGCACCCGGCCGGGATTGGAATGTCCTGTACTGGGATGGGGCCCGGTACCAGTGCGGGGTGTCCCATTCTGGGATGGGAGGTCCCATTCCAGCGCCTCTACTGGGATGGGGGCCCAGTACTGGAATGGGGTGTCCTGTGCCGGAATGGGGGACCCCATAGCAGCAGCTGTACTGAGATGAGGGTCCAGCACTGGCTCAGAGATCCCAGATGGGAGCTCTGTGCCGAAATGGGGTCCTGCACTGGGATGGCATCCTGCACTGTGGGGCCTGGGCTTCTGTCCCTTGTTGGGGACAGTGAGGGGACGCTGTGGGTGTGAATGGGTGGGGGGCTGCTGTGAGTGCTCGCGCTGCGGGGCCAGCGGGTGCTGCTGCGCTTTGGGGGTTATTTGGATGCTGCAGTGTTTGGGGAGGGGGACAGCTGCTACCACTGGCCGGGTGACAGCGTCGTGCCGCAGTGCTCCTGGAGAGCGGGAGCTGCTTTGGGATCAGCTGGGGGGTGCTTGGGGGCTCTGCGGGGTCCCTGGGAGCAGCCGAGGGCATGGCAGGGTCATCCACTGCCCTTGGATGGGAAGAGACTGGCAGGTGGAACAGTGTGGGATCGGGGAGCTCAGGGGGCCGGAGCTGACACCGCTTGGCTGCACCTCGCCGTGAGACCCGGGACTGCCGCTCCTGCCAGGACAGCCCCTCTGCTTTAGCTCGCTTGCTTTTTGGGGAAGGGTCCCCCCGCCCCGAAGACCTCCCCAGCTCCCCCTGCCCACGGCCCGGATCGCCCGGAGCACAGAAGATGGGGTGTCCGGCCGGCAGCGGGGCTTTTCCTGCGGCCGGGCTCCAGCCAGGATGGACCCTGCGGCCACTCATCCATCGCCCCTGCCCGCGCTGCCGGCTCCCGGCCACGGATCCCAGGGGAGTAGCACAAGGCCCGCGTTGCCCACAAGACCTCGGTGCCGGATCCTTCCCGTTGCTCTGGTAGAGATCCCGCAGGGACTCGGATCCGTAGCCAGGGCCCTGTCCGGGTGCTTTCCTGCCGCGCTTGGCTCCAAGCGGGTGCCGGACCCGACGCCGCTTGCCGGGGCTGAGGACGTGTCTCCGCTGTCTCTGACCTCCTCGTGCTTTGGGTTTCCTTTCAGATCGATGACATCGCGGACGGCGCCGTGAACCCCCCCCCGAACAAGTACCCCATCTTCTTCTTCGGCACCCACGAGACGTAAGCGCTGCCTCGCCCCCCCGCCGGGCTCTGCCTCCGCCCCGGCCTCACCTCTGCTTTGTCTCTCTCCAGCGCCTTCTTGGGCCCTAAAGATCTGTTCCCTTACGAAAAATACAAAGACAAATATGGGAAACCAAACAAGAGAAAAGGCTTCAACGAGGGCTTGTGGGAAATCCAGAACAACCCCCACGCCAGTTACAGTGCCCCTGCGGTGAGTGTGGGCTGGGCAGGGCCTGGGGCCGCGGCCCCTCCGTCCCCCCCGGAGTCACTCCTCCTGTCTCTGCTTCTCCTCGCTGCTGTGCCGATTGCTTCCAGCTTCCAGCTTGGCTTCCTTGGGGTGGAATTAGCTCCCCTCTCCTTCCCCGCCCTCTCCCTTCCTCAGGGAGTCTGCTCTCCTCATCTTCCTCCGTGGAGGGGCTTCCTTCGGGCTTCCAGGAGCGCTGGAAGTTCCCACTTGCTCTGGAGGAAAGTGCTTCTGCCCCGTTGTCGCGGTGGACCTGGGGTCATGCTTCATGCTGCTTGCCCAAAATCATGGAGATTTTGTTGTCAGAGCAAGAACTTGAGGCTTGCTCATCCCTGGCTCCTGGATATGCTTGTGGACAGTTGGGAAGTCTCCTTCTCCACACATTCCCGAGGTTCCTGAGCCCTCCAGCGGGATTTGGAGTGAGCTGGGCCGGGGAACAGCTCTTCGTCAGCTGCTCATGGGGGCATCTCATGACCAGTGAGATCCAGTTTATTCTGTAAAGATCACAGGAGGCGTCGACTTTGTAGGCAGTGGGGCTGAAGAAGCAGAGGAAGGTTTGTAGGGTGGGCAGCAGTGTCGAGGTGGCCCCTGGAGGTCACCAGGTGCAGGGAATGAGCCCCTCAGGCCATGCCATGGCCAGGCAAGAGTGAGGATGTGGTTTGAGGGGCAGGGGTTGGGAACTGGTCCACCCAAAACTGTGGATGTAGGGTAAAGTGAGTCTGTGGAGGTGTTTGAAAACCTGGAGATTGGTGTGGTGAGGGAGGCAGCACCTTCCATGGCCAGGAATCCACTGGGAACTCCCATCAGGGGTGAGGGACCCAGCGAGGCTGAGGGTTCACCAACACCCACTGCTTCCTGTGGGCGAAAGGAGCAGGAGAAGACACTGAAGTTTCCTTGGCTTTGAGACCTAAGTGCGACAAGGTGCCAGGAGCAGCCAGGAGTGAGGAGAGGCTTTCCAGCAGCTGGAAGAACTCTGGCTCTAGGAATGTCAGTGCTGCCACACACAGAGAAGCAGCCCGGAAGATGAAGTTGGGGTGTGATGTCCCTGTGTGAAGAACCTCCCGATGGGCTGGAGAAACAAGGAGACCTTCAGGGAGCAGGACACAGGAGATCCCACCTGGGAAGAGCACGGTGGCCACCTGGACTACTTGTGTGGACCTTTCCCATGGGGAAGATGTGCGAAGAAGACAGGAAGAGGCCTGATCCAAGTGGAGGCAGGAGAGGCTGAACGCAGCCACCGCAGCTTGTCTGGCGCCGTCAGGGCAGAGGAGGGCTGGGCTCTGCTCCCGGCTCCGGGCTGCTCCAGGGGTTTTGGCAGGGCGTGGGGATGGGGGGCAGAGGGCAGCGAGGCAGCAGCATGCCGGGAGCGTGTCCCGGGCGCTCTGGGGTGAGGGGCTGTGGGAAGGGGCGCAGCGGCCCCAGGAAGGGCTGGCGGCGTTGTCCGGAGCTGCTCCGGAGGGGTCCGTGCTGGGAGGGGAGGCTGCCCTGCACTGCTCTGCACACCCGGCTCTGCCCTCCTTCGCTCCCCACCCTTGGTGCCCCCTCTCCCTCCTTTTCTGCCCCCCAAGCGCCCACAGGCCGCCCTAACCCCGCTGTCCTCCCGCTGCCTTTAGCCCGCGAGCTCCTCCGACAGCGACGTCCCCGAGAACGACCCCATGGCGGGGAGCGATGCCGGGGACAACGAGGACGACTCTGCCATGGCCACGGTCCCCACGGAGAAGGTGGACAGCGATGAGGACTCGGATCGAGGCAGCGACCACAGCGGGCTCAAGAGGAAGTCCTTGGCCATGAAAGTGAGTGTGGGCTGGAGACAGGAGGGTGGCCCAGCCAGGGGACACTGTGGCTCCATCGTGGAGCTTTCCTTGAATCCACCTCAGCAGAAAGTGGTGGAGAAACCAACTCCCTCTGGATTCTCCAGTGGGAAGTGGGGCTCAGCGTGGTTTTGAGGGTCTCACAGCTGTCCCATAGATGCCTGTGGAGTGGCGGGATGGCCAATCCTGGTGGTATTTGCAGCCTGGAGGAGGATCCAGAGCTGCAGATCTGAGGGCAGGTCTTGCAGAGCCCATTGGAAGAGTTGGAGAAAGCCCTTCCCAGGAAGCATTTGCTTTCCATGGTGGGTGGAGAACGAATGGGCTTCTCTCACCTTGTCACCTCTCCTTTGCCAGATGCCTGTGACAAAACGACCCCGGAAATCCTCCAGTGACTTGGATCAGGGCAGCCCCTCTGTCACAGAAGAGGAGAACTCAGAAACATCTTCTGAGTCGGAAAAAAACAGTGACCAGGTGAGAGGATTTGAGGATACACTGGCAGGGTGGTGGGGAGAGCATGCCTGTGGGAGTGGGGCAGAGGCTGGAGGGAACCTGGCTGGCTTGACACCGTGGTGACACTGTTCCACATTTCCTCCTATTGCTGTTTTCCTCCAGGATTTCACTCCTGAGAAGAAGCCAGTGGCCCGGGCTCCTCGGAGGATGCCGGCAGCGGGGAGGAAGAAGAAGGTAAAGGACCCCTAATCTGAGGGAGGCTGGAGGGGAGTCGGGGTCTGCACTGTGGGGAGGGGGGAGCTGGGGGTGACAGGGCTGTGCCCTGGGCTGGAGCACCTGGAGGGACCTTGCTGATCTCTTGGTGACCTGCTGGGGCTCAGGATGCTGGGATCCACTGCTGGGTTTGGGGGTGTCGCTGGGATTGGGGCAGTGCCACCCCACGGCCACCCTCCACCCCAGCCCCGCTCTCTGCTGCAGAAAGTGGAGTCTGGCTCTGACTCCGACTCCAAAGTGGACTCGGATCTGGAGATGGGCAGTGCCACCGTGGACATGACCAAGTCGGACTCGGACTCGGACTCGGACGTGTCGGTGAAAAAGGCACCACGGGGCCGCAAGCCAGGTACCCCCGGGGCTGCTCCTGCCCCTGCTGCCACCACCTCGAGCTGGGAGTGTGGGAGCTCGGGCATTTCCCAGGCTCTGGGGTCCCATCCCGAATTCAGGGCACATTCCAGAGCCCCTCAGCCTCCGCAGCTCGGGGCTGTTCTAACAGGGGGAGCTCCAGGGCTCCTGCTGGACATGTCCCTGTTGTCTTGCAGCTGAGAAACCGCCTCCCAAGCCCCGGGGCAGGAAACCGAAGCCGGAGCGTGTCCCCAGCAGCTCCAGCAGTGACAGGTGAGCTCGGCGGGGAGACTGTCACCCTTGGGCTGGGCCGGGGGTCACACAGGGTCCGAGCCTGCCCTGTCCTGGCAGTGACAGCGACAGCGACGTGGATCGCATCAGCGAGTGGAAGAGGCGGGACGAGGAGCGGCGGCGGGAGCTGGAGGAGAAGAGGAAGAGGGAGCAGGAGGAGGAGATCCGTCGGCTCCGGGAGCAGGAGAAGGAGGAGAAGGAGAAAAGGAAGGAGAAGGCAGAGAAGGGCGAGGAGGTGCACTCGGACTCAGACAGCAGCGCCGAGGATGAAACGGCCAAAAAGGGCCGGAGAGGCCGGGCCAAGGCTCCATCCTCCTCGGACTCTGAGCTGGAGCAGGAGAAGGAGGTGAGTGTGGAACCATGGGGGCTGGGGGTGGATGGACAACCTATCACCTCCCTGTCAGGCCATCAGGGACCTCCAGGAGTGGCAGGGACCTGCTGTCGTGGTCTTGGGCTACCCTGCAGCTGCCCACATGGTGTTGGGAAGGGTTTTGTCCATGGCATATCCTTCCCCTGGCCCAGGATGCCTCATCCAGCTGTGGGCCTCACATCTGGCACAGAGTGCTCAAGAAGCTGTGGCTGCTCCATCCCTGGAAGTATCCAAGGCCAGATTGGACACTGGGGCTTGGAGCAGCCTGGGAACAGTGCAAGGTGTCCCTGCCCATGGCAGGGGTGGGACGGGATGAGCTTTATGTTCCCTTCCAGCCCAAACCATTCCATGATCTCCAGAATGCTCCTTCACCACGGTCATGGGGTTTGGTCCACTGTCCCCCTGGAACCTTTGGGAGCACGTAGGGTGACCCTGTGCCATGGGGTGATGCTGTGCCATGGCAGTGGGGTGACCGTGTGCCGTGGGCTGACCACGTGCTCTGCCGTGGGATGCCTGGGGTGCCCCTGGGCCATGGGGGTGGCTGTGGGGTGGCCGTGGGTGCCGTTGTGGCGTGGCCGTGGCTCCGTCTGCGCCGCAGCGGGGAGGGCTCTGCCGCTCTCCCTGCATTGTTCTCTCCTCCAAGGTAAAGAAGCCTGCGAAGAAACAGCCCTCGGAGTTGTCAAGGAAACCAAATCAGAAGGAGAAGAGGGGCCGAGCAGAGGAGAAGCCACGGAACAAGTCAGCATCTGCACATCTCCCTCCCTCCCCTTTCCTCCTGGGAATGGGGCTGTTCCTGCGCGGCTCCAGCCCCGGCAGCCCGGGGTGGGGATGGGGCTCGTGGGGCTGCGGCACCTGCAGAGGGGCTGGGCTTGTTCCTCCCCTCCTCCTGAGCTGAAGGGGCTGGAGGAGCTCTTGGGGGTTACTAGGATGAGATTCCGTGGTGTTTCCTTTTTCATGGGGATTTTCCTGTCTCACTCCTGGGAAGCTGGGGCACAGGGGAGCTGTGACCAGGGTGGAGGGGTCTTGGGTGCTCCAGCCAGTGCCATCCCCCTTGTTAGGCCAGTGGTGTGCAGGGGGTTCACCACAACCATCTGCCCTTTTTTCCTTCCCTTCCCACAGACCTCTGAAAGTGGAACGAGGCCGGAAGAAATCCGACCCGGTCCCCGAAAGGAGGATGGAGAAGAAAAAGGGTGAGAGAGCCACTGCTTCCCATCACAGAGGGTAGGAGAGGGAGGGGAGGGCTCCAGGGTTGGTTCCCCCATCCCTGGGACAGGGAGGGATCCGTGAGGTTGTGCCAGGGTTTTTCCCAGCACTGCTGTGATCCCACTTCCCTGGCATCCCCTCCCTGTCTTGGCACACCCCAACCCATCCTCTCCAGAGACTTTGCTGGGGCTGTGCTCGACTTTGGAAGTGCAGGAGGACACAAACCCCTGCCTGGGAGTGATTCCAGGCCCCAGAGCAGATCCTGGGCTCTGGCAGGGCCGTGGGCTCTGCTGGTGCCCTGACACCTTGGCCTGTGTCTCTCTCTCTACTCCAGAGCCCACAGTGGAGGAGAAACTCCAGAAACTTCACAGTGAGATCAAGTTTGCGCTGAAGGTGGATAACCCGGTGAGTGCCGGTGGCATGGCCTGGCCTGGGACAGCCCTGCCCGTCCTTGCCCGGCTGTGATACCCGGGAATGCTCCTCCTCCTCCCTCTGGGGGTGCTGGGAGGCCCCAGGTGCCCCCAGGGCAGCTCCTGATCCCGGTGCCATCCGTGCCAGGACATCAAGAGGTGTCTGAACGCACTTGAGGAGCTGGGCACGCTCCAGGTCACTTCCCACATCCTCCAGAAGCACACGGATGTGGTGGCTACACTCAAGAAGGTAGAGCAGGGGGCTGAGCCCTCCCTGGGGCGAGCGGGGAGCCTGCCTGGCCCCAGCTCTGAGGGGGTCCCTCCTGCTGCTCCCCGGGGCAGATCCGTCGCTACAAAGCCAACAAGGACGTGATGGAAAAAGCGGCCGAAGTCTACACCCGGTTGAAGTCGCGTGTGCTGGGACCAAAGATGGAGTCCATCCAGAAAGCCAACAAAGCCGGGCCCGAGAAGGACAAGGGGGAGGCGGAGAAGGGCCAGGAGAAGCTGTCGGGAGCGGAGACACGGAATGAGAAGGGGGAAGAGGAGACAAATGCTGGTAACATTCCTGAACGTGCCGGGACCATTCCCTGCCCTGTCTGGGCAGGTCGCAGTCCCCTCCTTGGGGCATGCCCCGTCCTGCTGGGGACACGGGACAGGATGAGGTGGCTGTTGGCCTTGTGGTGGAGGGATCAGCACCTCCAGGCCCTGCTTTGCTGGAGTGCCAGGAGTGGGAAAGGGCTGGGTGGGGAATGCAGTGGGGGCAGAGGGCAAACCTCGAGCCCCACGCCCGGGCTCTGGGGGCCTCCACGCTGGTTTTTGGCTCAGGACAGCTCCTCCCTGCCAGCCTGAGCTCTGGTCCAGGCATGAAGGAATGTGGAGATGTCCTTGGACACTGGCTCAGGCTCTTGCACAGGGAATGGTGACTGGGATCTTCCACCCTCAGAGCCAGGTCTCTGCCTGGGGCCATCCTGGTGATGCTGCAAGAGCCTTCCCAGAGGAACTGACAGGGAAAATCCACCCTGACGGTGCCTCTGGGCTGGGGGATGGAGACTTTGGGGGCCCTTCTTGCAGCTGTGGGGGTCAGGCCAGTCCTGAGGTCCCCTCAGGCTCGTCTGCCTGTCTAGGGCCAGCCTGTGGCCATGGATCCTCAGCTCACGAGGGTCAGGATGGATGAGGGGATCCAAGAGCCTGAGCCTCTCTCTCTCTCTTTTCCCATCAGACCTGTCAGGTCCTGTCAATGGTGAATCCCTCTCCCAAAAGTCAGAGGGCACAGAGGAGAAGGACAAGAGCCAAGGGCCAGGAGCTGGGGAGCTGGAGGCATCCACAGAGGAGCCCCACAACAAGTGAGTGTGGGCTGCAGGGATGATGTGGGGCACCCTGTGGGTTGTGAAAGCTTGGGAAGGAGCTGGGATGTGGGAAAGGAGCCGGGGGAGGCAGAGGGGAGCGGGGCTGAGCTCTCCCTGCCCCTGCTCTCCCCCAGCAGTGTCCAGGACTATCCCAAGGCCGGGCCGGAGCGAGCTCGCGGGGAGTCGGAGGCTGCGGATGAGGAGGAGGAGGAGGAGAGCTGAGGAATCAGCTCCCACCTGGAGGAGGAGGAGGAGGAGAGGCTGTGAAGGGAGAGCAGCCTCTGCCTTGTCCCCTGCCTGAGTCACTTCACTAAGTCCCACCGTAGCCGATGTCCTTGGTCTTGTCCCGTGTCCCGACCCTGCGGAGGCACCACCCGCGGGGGGGCTGTGCTGGTGTCTGTATTTGTCCCCCCTCCTTGTTTTTAATTTTTTTTTGTTTTGTTTTTTTCCCGCCTACCTAATTTCTTGTGATTTCAACCGACATGAAATGAATATAAAGGGTTTTCTAATGAAAAACAGAAGGAACCCCAGTGTCTCTTTCTTGAGGCATCTCTGGCTTTGACGAGGGGAGGACCTTAACCCCTGCCCAGGGTCAGGGCTGGAACACACCCCGTGGGTCCCCAGATTTCCTCTGACCAGGATCAGCCACTCAGGGGCTGCTCCAAGCCCCTTTCCCCACCATCATGATCCTCTCTCCATCCAGAGGCAGCTGCTGGAGCCGGATCCCTCTGCCCCAGGGCTGGGCACCAACTTCTTGGAGTAAGACCAGGGTGAAAAGGGTGTGTTCTCTCCTGGCTGTGCCAGGGAGGGACTGACCCTGGCACCATCCTGCCCGTGCTGGGCAGCAGCTCAGTGTTGGTCTCTTTGCTCTTTTGCAACTCTCCAGAGCTTTTGTCCGCGTCCAATAAAGAATTCCCGGCTCCACCCGGCGCCGCCTCCTCTTTGTGCCCCGACCCCGGGGGAGGCTGCCCCGACCCCCCTCGCAGGCTGCAGTAACTCTGCCCTGGGGACAGACACTTGGCTGCTTCTTTTCCCAGGACTGATTTCACACTCGCTCCGTAAACAAGACCCAAATAAAGCCCAGAGAGTGCCTCTTGCCCAACTGCAGGGAATTGCGAGGCCCCCTCCAGGACCCCGCTGCTGGTCCCACTGCCAGGTCCTCTCCTGACACCCCTGCTCCCACGGGGGCAGGGACAGGCTGGGGGGGCTGTCTGGGGAATGGAGGGTCAGGACATGGGGGTCTGCAGGTCTTGGGGAGGGGGTTGTTCCTCCAGAGCCCAATTCGTCCCCACCACACCCCCAAAGAAGCCTCAGTCCCGTGCAAAACTAACCAGAGTTTATTGTTTCTTGTGCTGCTTTGACCCTACAAGGCCAGGGGTTTGAAGGCACCGAGGACATGGGGGACCCCCAACAGGCACTTGGGGCAGCCAAGGCACGTAACTGCAGGTCCCAGCAAGGGGACAAGGGACACAGCTGGGGCAGGCAGGAGGGTCCCCGCGGAGGCAGGCACAAGGTGAGGGGCGAGGGGGGCTGGGGGGGTTTAGCAAAGGCTCCTAACGAGGCTTTTTTTGGGGGGGGCGAGCAGCCCAGAATTGCTACTCCATCTCCAGCTCCACCGGGCGCTTGCCCGAGGGGGCGAAGGGTCCCACCAGCCACGTCAGGGGCGTGTTGAAGGCCACGTGCTCCACCAGCTCGTCCATCAGCTGCCGGGCTTTGGTGGCGTGGGCGCGGGCTCGGGCCAGCACGGGGCCTGTCACGTCCTGCAGGGAGGTGACAGAGGCCAGCGCTGCCCGCAGCTCCTCCACGTTGTGCCGGACCTGCCCCGCCGTGTCCTGGATGCTGGCGGGGAGGCCCTGCAGGCTGGACACCAAGGGCTGGCAGGAGCTCTGCAGCTGCTGAGTCAAGCCCTGCAGCATGGTCAGCGTGCCCAACTCCACCGCCTGCGGGGGGACACGGGGGGTGAGGGCTGGGGGACACGCCGGCTCACCCTGGGGACCCCCTGCCCCGCTCCTACCTCCGGTGGCACCTGGTCCTTGCCACCGCCCGGCTGCTTCTTGCTCCACTCCAGCCACAGCTGCTGCAGCTTCTCCTGCCCTCCCTGCAGCCTCTGGTCCACGCCCTGCCTCAGCTGCTCCACCTGGGAGAGGGGCACAGCCCGGCTAGGTGGGGGGGGTCACCGGGGGACACCCCGGGGTGGCACAGGGGGTGCGGGGCTGGGTCCTACCAGGTCGAGGGTGCCTTGGAGCTGGGCCAGCAGGTCCTGGCTGCTCTGGCGGGCGCTCTGCAGTTTGCCCAGGGAGTGCTGGAGCGCTCGGTGCCGCAGCTTGGTGGAGAGGGAGCCCAGGCGCACGAAGTAGCTCTGCTGCTGCCTCTGCTGCTCCGGCTCGAAGCCCTCCACGGCCGTGGCCAGCTTGGCTGCGGACAGGAGCTGCTCAGGGGGTCCCAGCACCACCATCACCACCCCACAGAGCCTCCCCTGCTCTGCCCAGGCTCTGCCCGCCCTCTCAGGAGGGTTGGGATCAGCTGCTCACCCAGCTCCTCATCTGTCATGGGCAGGTAGTGGTCCACCAGCTCCTCCGACTTGCCCAGCACGGAGCCCACCCCACTGGCCACCATCTGGCCCACGGTGCTGACGCCGCTGCTGACCGCAGACCTGGTCAGCTCCACGCCGCCCTGCACGGCCCCTTTGGTCATGTCCATCACACCGGTCACTCGGCTGGTCACTGCGTCCTTGGCCCCGGCCACGGTGCTGGTCAGCACATCCTTGGCCCCTGTCACCGTGGAGGTCACCAGCAGCTTGGTGTCCGAGATGAGCTGGGTGGACACACAAACCTCTGTTAAGCACTGGGGGGGCCCCGAGTGTGCTGCCCACCCCACCCCACCCCACCCCAGGCCGGTACCTTCTGGGGGGGCTGCTGCAGGATGGGCAGCTTCTCCTCCAGCTTGTCCAGACCTCTGCAGGCGAATTCGTTGGCGGTGGAAACTGGAGATGTGAAAATAGGTGGGTTTAGCACCCTGCTGCCTTGCAGGAGCTCTGCTAGGGCCGACTTTCCATCATCCCAAAATTCAGGGGGTGCTGCCCCCACATCTCTTCCTCCAGCTTCTCCACCCCTTCATTCCTTGGCCATACAAACCAGAGACACAAAACCAGGTCCTCCCTCTCCTGCTGCCTCACCAGAGCTCGGTGAGAGCCACTTCTGGGGTCCCCCAGCCCCCTGGGGTGCTGCCCCCCCCCGCACTCACTCTGGGGCTCCAGCCGGGTGAGGAGGGGCTGGGCCCCGCTCACCGCTGCTGCCGTCAGCGTCTTCACCCCCTTCTCGGCGGCGTCGCAGACGGAGCGCACGTAGGGGTGGCTCTCCTTGGTGCAGGTGTAGGCAGAGGACACCATGTCGTAGGCAGAGCTCACCAGGGGCAGGTTGGCCACGCGTGTCCCGATGCTCTGGGGGCCAGAAGGGCTCAGGGTGAGCGTGGGGGTGAGGGACCCCTGAATCTCACAGGGAATGGGGTGTGCTGCGTGTTCCCGACACCCCGGGGATGGTTTTGGGGTGCTCCCATGGCTCTCCAGGCCATTGGAGGGTGGGATAACCCCGACCCCTGTCTCCAAGCAGGGACCCCGTGGATTGCCCCCGAATTCCCACACCCCCCCCTTGCCCAGACTGACCTGCTGCTCCTCTGCCTCGGGCTGTGCCGGTGTGGGCTCATTGGTGGCCATGATGGGGCTGGGGGGCACAGGACGGCACCGTGAGTGGGGTCAGGCCCCCCTTCCTGCCACCCGAAGGGAGGACCCCAAGTTACCCCTCCCCGGAACGGGGCAGCTCCCACGCGGTTGGAAAAATCCGGGACAGGGGGGTCCCTGGGACCGGGACCGGGATCACCATCGGGATCACAGGCGGGATTGGGACCGGGATCGCAATCGGGACCAGGATTGCGATCGGGAACAGGACCGGGATAGCGATCGGTTCCCGGGATTGTGATCGGGACCGGGATCGCAACCGGAACCGTGATCGCAACCGGGATCGGAAGCAGGATCGCGGATCGGCCCCGGCTCGTGCTCACCGCTGGCGGCTGCGCTCGGTTCTGCTCCGCTCGGTTCGGCTCCGCTCGGTTCGGCTCCGGGCTCGCCCCGCTCCTCCCCGCCGCCCTTTATAGCC
>WAAG01082821.1:0-50909 GCA_013390105.1 Tichodroma muraria
CACCTGCGGCGGTGAGTTGCGCGGGAAGCGCCGCCGGCCTCGGGGCGGTGCTGAGCGGGGCTGGCGCCGTGGCAGTGGCGCTGCTCGGCAGGCGGGGGCCGGGGCACGGTCGGCGGGCAACGCAGCGCCGCCCTTTCTGTCCCTAAGCAGCTGGAGAGGGAGGCTTCGAGCCTGGCACAGGGGTTCCCCCTTTCCCCGAATGAAGCAGAGCAATTTCTTGACACACACTCTGTCTCTCCGCGTTGAGTTTGCGGATGCGGGAAAGAAGTTCTTCGCGCGTTTGTAATAACCGCCTCGTAATAATAAAGCACCTTTTCGCTAACGAATGTTTCGCGGGCGGTGTACGAGACGACCGTGAGCCGTGGGAGTTGAGTCATTTTTGGTGAAAAATCACCAACCGGTCAGGAAACGAGCTGCATTTGCCCTTGCCTTGGGAGGAGACGGGACGGGGCTCGTAGCGCCCGGCACTGGGATGCTGTGTTCTCCGGCCACCGCCGACCGGCACCGGGATGCTGGCGCTCGCTGCCCAACGCAGACGGGCCCCGGCTTTGTTTGCACCCCCGCACTAATATTGCACCGCTCTTAACCGTAAAATGTCACTGCCTCGCAGCTGACTTCAGCTTTATAAAAGGCGCTGGTATATATTAGCAATCAAAAGAAAAACAGACAAAGCTGGTAGGAATTAAAGAATGTGTGGGTCACGGCGTGTATGTGGAAGAATTGTTTGGTTTGGCGGTGTACGGACCCTGAGCTGATCTTGTGCGTGCGCGTCTTACGCCCTACATTACATCGTGTTGCACGCAGAGATCATGGGCTCTCAGCTCCAGCTAAGGATTTGTCTTGTTTTGTTGTTTGTTTGGGTTTTTTTCCCCTGTATTATTCTCCTGAGGTTCTTTCTTCTTTGTCGTTTATTGTTTTTTGCGTTTTTTTTAAAATAGAGTCTCAAAGGTACAGACTCTGTAAGTTAAATAAAACGTGAAAAGAAATAAGGCGGTGATCCTAGTGCACGAAATATCACCAAGTAAAGCACAAAATTTATGTCGCTGGTGTGTATAAACATTGTCTCGATATTATTTTAATTGAAATTTAAGATATTTTTAGGGGAAAAAAATGAGCGAGATTTCAGAGTCTGCACATATCTCAATGAACATTCTTAACTGTGAAGAAATAAGATGTTGCAGGAGATCTTTCAGAAAATAGCGGCATGTTGTAAACGTTTTGTGGTGAAAAGAAGGTAATCATAGCTCTTTTGCAGGTATCTCTATTCGATCGAAATATCGGCGGACACTTCTGTTTTCTCCACACGGATTAAAAAAAAACAAAACAAAAAAAAACCCAAAAAACCAAAACTAAACAAAAAAAAAACCTCTAACAAAATCAAAACACCACAACAGCAACTTTTCTATGGCTTTTTTGTGGTTACTTCAAAAATGTGAGTTGCCCTTTCAGAATACCGCACCTGTAAATTGTGGTGCTTCCTCAACCTGGATAGAATTACCTCTAATAAGAAAGCACTCTTCACACCCGCGCAAATGCCCCTGTCCGAAAGCGCTGGCATTTTGCGCAGGCAGTACTAGCAGGCGTTTGTTGAAGCCAGAACCCCTTTCTGTGTTGTGAGCTGACCTCCTATGGCTATTTTTAAGGCAGAAGGCATTGAACTAGTGGGACTAGACTTGTTATTTATGTAATCAAACAATGAAAGGGGGTGGGATTCCGTGAAACTTCCGATCCGCTTTAACTGGGTATTTCTTGTCGAAAGGTAGTTTCTTGTCGGGATCCCCGACAAGGCTGCTCGCCCCACAGCGTGTCTCCCCAGCCCGGCGGGGCCTGGGCTGCTCGCCGCCCTAGCCGCCCTGAACACGCGGGACTCCCGTTGCTTTAGCCCGGTCCAGTGGCGTGTTCCGAAGTGGCCGGGGACCATCTTCGGGCGCACGGGTGGTGTAAGCCCGACCCCGCGACTCCTCGACCCGCTCGGCGCCCTTAAAGCTCCCTCAGGGTTGCTGGGATGCTCGGGCGTGACCCTGCGCTGCTCTCCCACGCTGCCCGGGCAGCTTCTCTTCCCATCTGTGCCTGTTGTGTTCACAGTTGTGTCCTTCTCTCCCCCCTCCGCCGTGTCCTCCAACCTGTCTGTTCCCCCTCCTTCCCTCTCCCACCCCTCCACCCCGGAGCCCGCCTCTGATCTCCTGGATATTTTGTTTCTTTCCCTTTCTCAATGTGTGTTCCTGATGTGGTCCTGTCGGAAAAGCTCATTTACTCTACTCGGTCTCCAGTGGTTTAAGGATAATGTTTATCAGAAGTGAACGTGCTCAACTTGTTTCCATTCAACTGCTGAGTGTGGGCTGAAATACCAAAGGTCAGATCTACAGTGAGTCGGTAGAGGGCAGGGGGAGACGAGAGGAATATGAAAACATCATACACAACAGCCTGTTGATCGCTTCTGACCTGCCTGGCAAAAAGATTAATTTTTACAGGTAGGGAATCGTTATAGAATCGGAGGGGAAAGGCAGCAGGGAGAGAAGGGCAGGGGGCGCGGGGTCGGGGCTTCTCCAACCCGGGTAAGGGCACGCGTGCCCGGGCAGGGGGCTCGCCCCGAGAAGCCGGCGGCTGCCCCGGCACGTACCCGCGCCCTCAACGCGGGGTCCCCCGGCCTGACAGAGCAAAGCGGGAGTGGTGGGGGGGAAGCTGTAAGGGGCTCGAGCCAGTGCCAGACAGGAGCCGGGCTTCCCCTCCCATTCCTTTCCCTCCGTGCGGAGTGACCGGGCGGTGCCGTCACGCACAGCGCGGCCGGAGCCGCGCGTACCGGACCGGCAGCCGGTGTCTCTCGGGGGTCGCTGCCCCGCCTGCCTTCCCCCGGCACTGCTGCGTCGCAGAGGGGAGCCAGAGGCGCTCCCATTCTTCTTCCCTCAAACTCTGCTCTCTCGCCCTCTCTCCTCCACAAAACAGACTCGGCGTGAGCTGCCCGCTGCAAATCGCGTGTACGCCGACAGCAGCCTCGGTGTGCGGCCGGTGCTGGCGAGGCGGTGGCTGGCAGCCCCTGGCTGCCCCCGCCCATGGAGGCCTTCTCCGGCGCTTTCCGGGACCGGACAGGCCTCCAGACCAACCTCCCGCAGCTGAGAGCAGAGTCCCGACGCTGCCGTATCCCACCGCTCCGGCAGGGCTCCGTTGCGGAGCCGGGCTCACCTCGGCGTGTTCTGCTCCTTCCTCTCACAGCCGCCTTCATGAGGCCTTTCTGTGTCCCGCTCTGCCCCCCAGATGCCTCCGCTCTCCCCTTGCAGGAAGAAACCAGACAAATCCAATGCGGCACAACCCCCAGCCCCTCTTTGAAGCCGCAGATTTGTATTGATTTTTTTTTTTTCTTTTAAGGGAGGAAGGATAATAAACCCTCTCCTTCCCCGAGAGGAGTGGGCTACTGGGGTGCTATTAAGGCAGAAGGATGACCACATGGTAAGGTATTTTATAAGCAGAAGGCCCCGTGATCCTTCTCAAAGGACACGGTCTCCCGGGCCATGTATGTAGTTGGGTGGCCGTATTTTCCGAGGTGGCGTGGGGAAAGTCTGAGGGGCGGACGTGGTGCGACTGCCGGAGGGATTGTCGCAGCTGCCCTGTCTTCCCCGCCCCCAGCTCCTGCCATGCGGCTCAAAGACACGAAATCCACCCCCGGAAGCGATGCAGACAGTTTGGTGGGCAAAGAGCATCTTGGAGCCGGAGCAGGGGTGAGGGGGTAACGCTATGGGGGTGTCGGAGGAGATTTTGGACACCTCTGAAAGGCAGGCAGGGAAAAGCGGGCAGGTGGAAGGTTAGCGACAGCCCAGCGACAACCTCGAGTTACGTCCGGAGGTGACCTACCCCGGAGGGAAGGTGCCGTGTGAAATTGAGAGAGATAAGACCCGCGGAGCTTTGATACAGGGTTTTCGTTTTGCACAGAGCTATTCCTACACGTGAGTGTATAAAATCCCACGGAATCTCCAGAGATCATTCCCGTTTTCTGCGAGGAACCAAACGCAGGATGAAGGGGCCTCCTCGCATCACTGGCTGCCACGTGCATTTCCTTATGCCACAAAATAGCTGAGCGCAGTAGGTTACCGAGGGCAGCGTTCCTTAGCACGGAGAGGGTGCGGCACCATTCGTGATCCCGGCTGACCTCGCAGCTCCCGCTCCCCCTGCGAGCCTAAAAATACCCGGCCTGACCCCCAGCTCTCAGGTGTGCTGACCCCCCCTCTAGCCTGGGACACGAGCACGTGCACCGACAAACAGTTGTGCGAAAGAGAAGGGGGATTTTCACTGGGAGACGTCCTTTCCAGCCGGCGCGCGGCTGCAGATAGGGACCGCTGCCCCCCAGCAGCTCCCTAACCCCTTGGCGACCCCCGGCCCCCGCCCTTCTGCAGGGGCTGGCCTTGTTTTCCACTTGTCCTCCTCTCTTCGGGGGAAAAGGGCTTTTTGAAAAAGATCCTGGCACAAGTTGCTGATCCGTCGCTGGTAGACATCGCGTTTCTTGTTTACAGCGTGCTACCTTATTTTAGCTGGCTAAAAACCACCGACTTGTACATTTGTGTTTGCATAAACTGCCCGCGTTCATTTACTTGTGATTCCGGAGGGGAGGGTATTTTTACCTTAATTTAATTAACGTAGTATTCAAACCTGCACGGAAATACGGGCAGCAACTCCGAAACTCTCACAAGCTGGCAGGTAGAGAGGGAGCTGTGCTGTGTGAGAGTGTGTGATTTCGATTTTGAGAAATTACTTTAACGTCAGGGACAAGATGGAGAATGGAAATATAACAGGATGAAATTTTGTTTACAAAGTTTCATCAGATACAAGGAAGCCATGTCTGGACATTTCCTGCATATTTATGAAGCAATGATGGACAAAATACAATCGGGTCTTGGAGTCACTTCTGTCACTTCCGTCACAGACCCAAAATCTGAAGAAAACGAAGCATAGCAGGAAATCGAGACACAAGGCTTTTAGGTGCCTTGCTTTTGGGATGAGAACGCAGTCTGTTGCAAAGCTCTCCTCCCTGGCGTGCAGAAGCAGGGAAGCTCAGCTTCAGCGTTCAGGAAATGCCCACGCAATGCCGGGCTGTGTCGGGCATTAGACTGTAGCCCCCCGCTTGTTCTCGAGCAGCTCCTACCGCCGCTCGGAGCCGGCTGCTTCCCCGGCTGGCTGGTTCCCTGGCCCGGCCGGGGCTTTCACTCCCTACGACACCGCGGGGAGCCGTCACCCCGGCCTGGTGGGAGAAGGGCAGGGTCTGTAGAAGCTCAGACGACCCGTGGAAAGTGACTACGGGCATTCTCAGGAGAAGGGAGAAGACCGACAGACCCGGTTACACTGTCGGGGTTAAGCCCCAGTCTCAGGTCCGTACAGACCCTCTGCAGTGAAGGCGTGTGCGTGCACTTCACTGGAACACGCTGGAGACGGGTGAACAGGTGAACTAAATGCACAGTAGTGCTAAATCGGGAGGAAGGCCGGGGGTTAAAGACTTCCCCGCGGACTGAGTTTCCTCGGCAAACCCCTCCGCGCCTCCCGCCGCTGCCGAGAGCCGGGGCTGTCCCAGTTCCTCTCCCCGGCGCGGGGAGCTACACCTGGCCTATGGCATCGGTGCCACTGTCATATCCCTTTCACCCTCTCTTGAATATTCAGATCGAGGTTGGGAGGGTTAGGTGGGGTGCCTTAATGATGTGTTAGCTGCTTGGACAGATTTAATAACTTTGCCGCCAATCGTACTTAGTAGCCCCTCTGGAAACCAGACAGTGTCTCATTAGGGCTTTCCTGGTGCAGGCATTTGACTTGAATGAGCCGTGTTGAGTTAATTTCTATTTGCACTAGGATTTGTTTAATGACATATGGGGCAATAGACAATTCTCGCGGACCAGACCATTAAGCTACAGAGGGCTAGATTTAAAAGGCATATTTTGTTCTAATAAAGAAATCGGGTTTTCATTTGTCACATGTTACATGAATTTGGAGTAAATGAAAAAAAAAAAAAAGACAAACTCTATTGTTCTGCATTAAATTATAGGAACCAATTGGGAATTCCTAGGCAATTTTCTCCATTTCTGCTTTCTCTTCTGCAACACCTAGTACCAGTGCCACCTACAGGAATAATTGCATTTTCGAGCTTCTTTCAAGTTACCAGAAGCGTTTGAGAGTACTGGTAGCTCTGTCGTCTTCCTGGACGCACAGCAGCAATTCTGATTTCGAAGGGAGTTGTTTTTCTTCGTGGCTTGCGTTTGAGATCACACACTGATGCAGGTTCGCTCCTGTGCGCCACGGCAGCGGGAGGGACGGAGCCCTTCCCGCGAGAATCCGGGAGACGCAGCCAGCAAAGGTGAGGCGCAGCACCGTCTGCTTACACCAAGGGTGTCGCTGGTGATGCCTCGCTCGGTGCCGGGGAGGGGGCCAGGCAGAGCGTGGGCGATGGGCCGTCGGCTCCCGCTTGCGCCGACGGAGCCCAGCACACCTAAGGGAACGGGGAACTTAGGAACTCTCCTGCACGGCGGCTTAAATCAGTGCCGGTTTATCTCCCGGCTGTGTTGTTACGAAAGGCAGCTGTACGCCGAGCGCGGCTCAGGGGACCTCCCCTGCACACCTCGCGGCACTGCTTCGCCTGACGATTTATAGTGACAAATGTCTTACAGCAGAAAAATAATTATTCCCTCCCTCGTCTCTTTAGCGGAGGAGGCCTTGGCTGCCAGGGAGGTTCTCCCTCGCTGCGGCCGTGCAGTCCCACGGAGTGAGGCCGAAGGGGTTCGGTGGGGAGAGGGACGGAGAGCAGCGGCACGGGCTGCGCTCCCACAGGTGGCTCCACCGGGGAGGAAGTTTCCATGTTTGAATCTGTGTTCACTAATCCTTTCTCACGGTTTACCCGACCCCTAAATATCTGTTTTTGGGACCTAAGGCATTTGTTTCCAGACCAGGCTTGGAAGTGCGCCTTTTCTTTTTCTCGATTCTTTAAGGGTTTCCAGTTGCTATAGCTTTACTTGTGCAAAAACAATTTATCCAAAAAAGTATATACAGACACCTTCATTCTGTGCATTAAGATCATTGATGCCCTCTTGCTCTGGACCTCCGAGGCGACCTGAGGTTCTTCTGCAGGTGGGAACATCCGTGTCATGCAGCGCACAGAACGCAGCTGCCCGTCCGGGTGAAAACGGGCTGCGTTTTCCTTAAAAACCATGTCTTCCCCTGCATTACATAGTCACAAAACACCGAGGTGTTTGTGGGGTTTTTTCCCTGGAAGAGAAGAGAAGAGAAGAGAAGAGAAGAGAAGAGAAGAGAAGAGAAGAGAAGAGAAGAGAAGAGAAGAGAAGAGAAGAGAAGAGAAGAGAAGAGAAGAGAAGAGAAGAGAAGAGAAGAGAAGAGAAGAGAAGAGAAGAGAAGAGAAGAGAAGACTAGCTTTTTGGCCTATGATGAAAGGTTTGTGGCCATTTTAATGTTTTACTGCCTGTAGAAAACTCGGTCATTACCACCTTGAGGGTTTTCTTTCGTTGAAATAATAAAATGAGAGCAACTCCCCCTCCCCGCCGAACAACAACAACGAAAGGATACGATACGATACAAAAGAGAGCCGCTCTGGCCTTACTCCCTGTCCCATCTCCTGCTGCTTTGCGTGGGTCCTCGGGGTGCCTCAGTGCCGATCCCAGAGGTGACATTATTGATGCGCGTGAAAACAAATTACTTGCGAAATGAAATAGCAAAGACGTAACCGGGAGCGGAGTTCACTATCAGTTGCGGAGTTTCATAAAGTAAACGAAAGTTTCTTCCTCTCCGTCTCAAAGTTTCTACGATGAAACTCAGTAGGTTTTTTCACACGGCGGATCCGGGGTCGAGCTCTGCCCGCTTACACCACGCGTGGAAATGAAAGTGTTATCCCACCACCACTCCTGCAAACCACGCAAGTGCCATATTGCAGTTATCCCCAGCAGCCCGCGCCGCCGCTCCTCCGCCAGAAGCCCCTCGGAGGCACAGCCCGGGGCGGCACGGTCCGGCAGACCGGCGGGACGAGCCAGCACAGCGGCAGCCGAACAGCCGCTGCGCCCGGGCTGGCAGGGCAACGGGGCCGGCTCTCGCCGTCTAGGTTTCTGTTTGAGAAACAGCTCTCTCCAGAAGCTGCGGTGTCGTACGAAGAGGGTAAAGCCCACCCAGCTCATTTGCAAAGTCAAGGCGCCGCAATATTTAGTGCAGAATAGTGCTGGAAATACACATTTTTTATTTCCTTCGGAGAAGAACGCTGTTCCGAGAAGGTTGCTGCCCCTCGCCACCGTGTGCCTAAACGGGACTCGTCTTCTGGGAAAGGCAGATGCCCTTGGGCGAGGAGGATTTTTTCCCCTCGGGATTCTGGCAGAGTCAGAAAACGACATTTCAGATGACTTCTTCCTGAGTTTTCTGCCAAAGGCAGCGATAACAAGTAACCCAGGGACGATGTGGCTCCAGTGGCGGTGCTGAGAGGCATTTTGGCTTCCCCGTCGTGCTCTGACTCTGCCCATATACCCCTTTTCCTGCACGCGCTGATGGCCTTGTCCCAGAGCCTGTAAGTGTCCGACAAGGATATTTCCCTGCCGGGACCCCCACCTAGCCCCGAGGGACGCGTGCAGCCCAGAGGAGAGGAAGAGGGGCTGCCCGCAGCCAGCAACCCGGGACGTCGGGTCTCTTAACCCCTCCTGCAGCTGTTCCAAACCCAAATATCTTCTACCGCCCAGGAAAAAGGCACAGCAGGACGAGCGCCTGGCTGCCCAGGCGCCCCGCTCCTGGCAGCTTGGTCCCGATGGAGGGAATTCCCAGGCTGGAGAGCCGGATACGGCCTTTAACAGCCCATGTGTTGCCCCGAAACTGGGTCTTTCACCCGGTGTGCAAGAAGCCGATCCACACACACTGCTCTGGGATTGCTTTCAGCAGTGAAGCCGGAGGGAAGCCGGCGAGGGAATTTCGCTGCGTGCAGCACTGTGCTGAGCACCGGAGCAGAGTCTCAGCAGCTATGGGCGGCTCCACGCTCCGCAGGCACTGCTTGCTCTTGGCCCCGGCTCAGGCTCCATCGGGAGATCCCAGTGTCAGCGGCTTGGCCCTGGCACAGGGACCATGTCACAGGCTCTGCTGCTGACCACCTGCCCCTGCCGGTGCCCTAGTCATACTAGTGTTTCTCTTGACAATTTTCCTCCTCACCAGGGATGAAATTTGAAATATCCCCGTGTGGGACATTTGTCTTTGGGGCATTTTAGTTCATCTCTGAGCACCTCATAAGACAGAAAGTGTTCAGCAATGGAGGCGGGGAACATCAAGGTTGTGGGAAACATGGATTTTCCTGCTGCTTATAGGAGACCTATATGCTTGTGACCTAAATGCTTCTAGGAGACGTATGTGATGGAGAAAAGGGTGATGTGAATACCTCCAGAGAAAGTTTGCTGACAAGAGGTTCAAGAATAACTGCTGACAAGTACCCCATGTAGATTTGCTGGAGATGCTGCATGGTGACTTTCCACATCCCTGGACCAGGCCTTCTCTCCATGGTAAAGGTCTATGCTCACCCTATATCAGAGAAATCACAAGTGTCCTCTGCAGGAGGCTGAGCCCAAGGCTCCCCCTCCAGGTCCATGCTACTGAATTTCTCTTGGCTTCCCGGATCAAGACCTGGAACCAAGGCCTAACCCAGGCGAGTGACCCTTTACCTGCAAAGACCTGCTGCCGGTCACTTCACAGGGGCAGCATGGAGTGGCCGAGGTGGGGCATGGGTGCAGATTCATTGATTAGGTTACCGTATCTGTGAACTCAGCAACCGCTCAGCACTTTGGGAAATTCATCTCAGCTTCATTGTCAAAACATGCAGATCTTTGTTCCGACGTCTCTCTTACTCCATCCAGACTTCTGTGAACAGCCTCGTAGTCTCTGGATATCATCGTGTGAGACACATAGTTTCTATCTCCCTCTTCACATACTTACAAACACCCTCCGTTTATAATGAGATGCAATGTCACTCAGGGGAAAAAACCAACAACATCCATTTGTTCTGCACATTTGAAGGGTTTGTTTGTTCTTTGTAAGCATACAATTTAGGATGAAGGTGGGGGCTTCAATACGTTTTGAAAAAAATGCCCTTTCTACCTTGTAGTTTTTAACCTATACCTTCCACTAAATTGTGACTATCAAAATAAAATAATAACTTATGATGTGAAATATAAATATAAATATAAATAATATCACTCCTGCTAAACGTAGTTGCAAAACCAAAATAATTTCAATGTGCTGAATGGAAAAATTAATTTAAAAGAATGAAATAATTACAGTTGAATTATTAATGTATTGGTGTTGCAAATTTACGATAATTTTGTATTTGCACAGTTACAGCAACATAGAAGATACAAAAACTGCTATCAAGACCAGCTTCCTATATTAATAACTGTACAACTTTCTTTTCAAAAATTGTGGCTGTTTGCTTCAAGCTTAAAATTTCTTGCCTATTACCTTCAGTACTTCTATGCCTATATGCATAAAGCACAGTTTCTCATTTGCAAACAGATCTGAACATTCTCTCCGGAAAAAAAAGAGTGAAAGAGGTAGAATTACATTGGGAATTTGTAATTTAAATGATAAAAAATATTTTTAGTTCGTCTTTCAGGAAAACTTTTTTTAAAAGTCAGGCATAGTTTTTGTGCTCCTACTGCCCAGTTTGTATTTTCTTAGAATGTATATGTGCACATTGAATTCTGTCTCCTTTAGGTGGATGAATCTGGCTATATGCATGCAAGTGCCGACTCGTTGCTTTAAGGGACAGGCGTTAGGCTGCTAGGACGTGCAAATTCATTGGCAGTGGGGAAAGGAATTTAGAGGCTCTGTGCTCTGTACTGATCGGCGTGGAAAGGCCGAGCGCAGGGAGTGCATGACGCTTGCTCCAAGCGCCCGGCTGTGTGGTGAAGTTGGACGCCGGCCGTGACACTGAAGGACCGCAAGGGCTCTTCCCCGCGAGAGCATCGTTTTCCAACCTCCCGAAGTGACACCCGCCCAACGTCAGCTCAAGTGACCACATGAAAGCTGCGTGAGCCTGGCCCTTGTGCCCCGCTTTCATGGCTGCTCTTTCCCTTCTCTCAGTCCCGGGGGTCAACCCTGTCCCCGCGGGGCACCCGTGCTTTTTGTGACCCGCACCCGGAGGAAAGGGGATGCAGTGAAGCAATATCGGCTTGAACGGGGTAAAATTCGCTGTTGCTAGGGGTTTTATCACTTCGGAGAAGCCAGCTTTGTAAAAGGAAAGCTGAACACCGGGTTGCTCGCCCCTTCCCTCACCTCCAGCTGGAGCACCCCTCGGAAAGAGAGGAGCAGCGGGGGTGAGGCATCGGGACCGTTCTGCCTTGACACCACGCACCATGGTGCGGGTGCTGAGCGGAGCTCGGCTCCGCGGGAGAAGAGACTCCTAGGGAGTCTGGGGCTCCTAGAGAGTCCTAGACTCCTAGGGCTGCCGGGGAGCAGAGAGAGCCTTCGGGCCGAGAAATGCCCCCGCTTTCTTTCCCGGCGGTAAGGAAACCGGTATGGGACAGCCCTTTCCCATTGCACTGCCCATGAATAATGGCGTATATAAATAATAGAGAGAGTTGTGTGCATAAATGCACGTGTATGTCTGCGTGTATTTCCAGCACCAGTTGTGTTTTGCACGAACCGGGATGTTTTCTGAGAGCGGGACACGGCTCCTTTCCCGGGATATCTGCCGAAATAACCAGAGCAGCCTTTGCCCCCGCTCTAGAACTAATGCTCCCCGACTGTGTGCTTAAACCCACCGCGTTTTTTCCTGATCGTTTATTTTGCTCTTGATGTGTTTTTGGACTCTCTAAATAAGTTGCCGCTAAACATCCTTAAATCCCTTCTGGCGTCAGAAGCAAGCATAACAAACGCAGACACTTCTGCCTGTTTTTTCCATCTCTCCTCGAATTTTTGAGGCGGATAGGAAAGGGGTGGGAGTAGACACTACGACAAGGTGGACAGGGAGGGAGAGAGAAACATATTTTGTTGAGTCTGGAGGGTGACACTGTTCCCGGCAAGAGCCTGCAGTCCGTGCAGGAGTGGGCGGCGGCTGCCGGGCCCGGTTGCAGGGAGCCCTCCCAGCTCCTCGCCGCCGCGGGCGCAGCCCCCGCCGGCTGGAGGGGCAGCTCCGCTCCGCCGGTTTGCCAAGGTGTTGCACGCCTGGAGAGGCTGTTGTGCTCCTTCTAGAATATTTCTACACACTGCACCGTAGGAAAACGTGGTCTGCAAGAGAAATTGCTCTGCCCGAGCCCGCGGTCTTCGTGGCTGTCTGAATTTGCAGGAAGGGGAGGCACAGAAGAAGGAGCGCTAAATCCTTGTTCCTTAGGGAAATATAGTTTTATTCTCTTGTTAGGCTGGTATTAGGAGTGATTAGCGATTTGCAGCAATACTTGTCTCTTCCTATTTATCGGAGATCTCTCTGGGAGCAGCCACCACCCTTCAAAACGTCCCGTGTATGCCTCTGACACAGGGGACCCCAGAAGGGGCTTAAGGTCGGACGTCGATGCCCCCCGACTGTCTCCGAGTGGAGGTGTGAACCCCGGCTGCCGTGGGTTTATTTTCACAGGTCTTGGGAAAGCACCCGTAAGGGAGAAGGAAAAGGTAACGGAAGGTCCTTCTCCAGGCATTGGATTACGGGCAGTGCGCCTGCCCCATCCAAACCATGATGCTGCAAGTCTTTGGCCCACCAGGCAGTCTCTAGGTCCCGCCCAGAGCTGGGACAATGGGTGATCCCATTGTCTAGTTGCGACTGCAGAAACGCCGAATCCCTACAGCTGCCACAGCCGTCGCATTCCTACTTTCTGTCTGCCAGCCGTCCTCTTAAAGCGCGGCTTCGCATTTAGAATTGAGAAACATCTCAGCAGCCGCTCTCAGATTGCTCTGAGCTGTGGTTAGGATAACCCTTGCTTGGTGAATAGCTGGGGTGGAGGAAAGTCTCTGAACTTAACTGTGCTGGGAATTTTCCACTTTCGTTTCAGTGACAGAAACTGAGGGTTATTTTCCCTTGGAAAGTGTTTCAGGCCTCAGGGTGATTAAATTCACCTGCATCATTTGGGATGGGTCATTGCAATGACAGAGAATGAGACTGTGACTTTCTGGTGGGTCGCAGCAAGGCTGAAGCCACTGTAGTGCAGAGAGTGCTCATACACCAGTGGGTTCTCTCTCACTCACTCACTCCTATCTCTCCTCTGACTGTGAAGGTAATACAGGGCTAAGTGCGTTGTTTATAACTTACATGCTGGAGTCAATCACACAATATTTCAGAACAACTAAGTTATTAAAGACAGATTCAAGCCTTATTCATCCAGCGTATGGTGCCATCTGCTTGAAAGAAGGCAAATACTGTGTTGATAGTGGTGATGATGATTCCCTTATTTGCTGTAACACAAGACCAGAGGAAACAAGATCAATACACTTTCAAGGAACAGGTTAGCTCTCGCTGACAGCAGGTTTCCTTTTTTTCATTCTTCCCTCTGCCAGCCCCAGGATTATACTTTTAGCTTTCTGATTTCCCTCTTTCTCTGGTATCAATATGGCACTTGAATGAGATCACTTACAATCAAACAAGGGCTTCTCTGCATTTAATAATCTGTGTCCTTGAAGCCTTTTTTTACTTTGCCAGCACTTCAATACTGTAGAAGTCCTGTAGTCCTTCCTGAGACCCAGTAAGTCATCTCTTGAAGCACTTAAGAAATCATCTCTATTTTTTTCTGATCGTTCTTCAGGTCATATTTTTCTTCCTGCAAGGATGCAAATGAGAAAACCTTTCCACTGATCCATGGGGCAACAGTCCCTTCAAGCTGATCACAGTGAATGGAAAGAACAAGTCCTCTCAGACAAACTAATGTACTAAAGTCACCAAGGCAATCTGCTGTACCCAGTTGGGCAGAAGGCAGCCGTCCCTGCACTGCCAAGTGAGTGTAGAAGCTGTCTGGCATTGGCATGCCTGGCATTTCATGCATGGTGCCTAACATTGGCACAGTCAAGCCCAGGTTTCCAGGTATGTTCTTTCTGGGCTTAATTCTACCATCAGGTACTGGAGCAAGTAGTATCTTATCAGTGAACTTCACTCAGTCTTTGTTATGGAGATTAAACTGGTCCCACAACAACAATAGATTTTTACCTGCATCCTTTCCAACACTCCCNAGCTCCAAGAAAGCAGCAACAAGTTCAGAGAGATCTGTCTCCTCAACAGTTTGAATTTTACCAGGTGGTGTTTGCTGTAAGACCTTGAGCTATAACGTATCCTTTCTAGTATGGAACTCCTGGGAAGACATAAACCCTTCTGTGCAATGGAGAACTAAACACTTTTAAATATACTTATCTGACACTTTTAAATATACTTATCTAATGGATATCAGTACTGACTTTTGTACATGCTGCTTCTAACATGAATCCACCCAGCCTCTGCTTTGAGAGACCAAATATTAAAATGACTTCATCTTCTAGACAAGAAGTCCCTATATTTGATAACAGGAGTGGATTACAATCTGTCCCTCTCTCCCTGCTACTAACCTTCCTTCTGTTTCTGCACTTAAATCTGGACATATATGGACATTGAGGAAGAGGTTTTGTGCCTACCAGCAGCTACAATACTTGAGTGAGTACTTCAGCCTGGTGCATGGTGATCAAGTCAGGCCATGGGTTAACAGCTGAATAACTGGGCACAACACCCCAGTACCAGCTTGCTCTGTGTGCAGTGACTCATCTCAGGTATTTCTGAAATACTTTCTGGCTTTTTATTTTCTTTCATTTAGGTCACATCCAACTCCATATTGCAAGGTGCTGAGTAACAGCTTATGATCCCTATCAAGTAATGGCTCCAGGGTTTGTTTACCAACATCCAGTGGAGACTCCAGCTTTTCTGTAGAAACAGAAACTGAGCCCAGGCTTATCCAGGTATCAAGCTGTCACATTCCTTGGGGCCTGTAGAGCAAACTGGCCTTTGTGAAGAGTGTTTACCATGACTGTGAGGCAGCTGTGTTTAGAGAGTCATTTCAAGAAAGTTGAGAAATAGCCAGTAGGATTTCCATAACAGATTTATACCTATTTGTAAGGGAAGAACAACTGTTCATCAATTGAAACTCTGCAACCATCAGAGGTAATATAGTGAAACAGCAGTGATGAGACTCAAAGTCAGACAAGGATGCAGGGAAGTCCTCAGGGTCAACTCTAGACCAGGTTGTAATCTATCAATTATTTCAGGATCTGTTCCTGAAACATTAATAGATAATTGGTGTAGACTTGACCTCTGTGCTCGTGCAAAGTATTCCTTCCCAGTAGGACTGACATTAGCTTTAGGTTCTAACTGTGTGAGTATTGTGCCTGCAGCCCTTTTGATTTTTTGCAGCTTCCAGCTTATTAGCTGGGGAAAGATAGGCTGTCAGATTTAGGATACAGGAGAGAGCTGGTCACAAAGGTTTATCTCAGCTTCAGGACAGGAGTAAATTTTGCTGTAAACAGTATCCTGTGTGTAAGGAATTCTGTCCATTTTCTTCTAAACTGCAGCAGCTTTCCATCCCAAATGTCTCATTTTCCATGCCTCCAAGTACCTGGCAGAACCAAGCACAGCATGTAAAAGAGGATTGAGCAAACCACGAGGAAGCTTGTTAAGGATGTGCCTCCTCTAAGAACTGACTGGAGTATATTGCTTTAACTCACTCAGATACTATTTCACACAGACAGGACAGATCCTTTAATGGACAGACAAATAGATTGGTTGTGCTTTTGTTTTGTTTGGAAGAAGATTTTTTTTCCCTACAAATACATTCTAAGAAAATGCGTCCTACAGACCTCGGGGGAATATTTTAAAGCTTATATTAATCACCTCCTTCCAGAGATGAAACCTTTTTCATCTCCTGTAATTAACTCAAGATTTCAAAATTTTCCAGACAAAAAGTTGCAGAAATTTTAAGGTATGAATTCTTAATATTTCTACCAAATCCTTTGCTTGTTTCCTTCCATTCTTAACTTCATTGACAATGTAGATTCTTGTCTCACTATGACCTTATTTTCTATTTTTGCTGCTGATGTATATTTATGACTAAAACATGAAGTTATCATTACAGCTAAACTGGTAGAACTGCAAAAATTATATTATTACTGAAATGAAATATCCAAATAGATTGATAAATAAATTAAATAACTCAGATAAAAAAATTATTTTCTTTGTCTGAATGCAAAGTGCAATATTTTAGAAGCCATAGGGCCAAGTTTTGCCTTATGATTCACCTGCTGTGTGTTCCAGAGAGGGTAGGAGCTACCAAAAGCTATGAAAGAGGATTTATACTGTATAACAGGTGACAACTGCCTTGTAAGCTCAAACTCTCGCGGCTTATGCTTTCACTCTGAAGTTCCTTTGGACAGTTATTTGATTTATGAAAGTCTTGTTGGTAACTGGCAAACACGTACAGGCAAGGAAGCCACAGAAGCCAGCAGCAGCCAAACACAGGCATCTGAAAGCAGAATTTTGTTTATGAAGTAAAAGTGTAAATCATACAATAGTACTCCCTCACCCTCTCCCACAATGCCCCAGCACCCCCCTGCTGCTCTCTCCCTTAAGTAACTGCAGTTCAGGATGTGGTGGAAATACTGAAAGGGAGGAAAATCATCCCACAGCTGTTTCTGTAAGGTTTCACTAGGAGGAGCCATACGATATGTAATGAATGTGCAGAGCTGTTCGCTATTAGTATACATCTAAACTGCTCCCAGGGCAGCATTTTTGCTGCTGCCATTTATCTTTGTAATAAATACTTTTCAAATATATCAGAAGGTAAAATTGATACAAATTACTGTTATCCTTTGGTTTCTCAGTATGCTATTTTTATAGACTTCATTCTGCCACCAAGAGGACAGCAACTCTAATTACCACGTCACATACACACCCTATGTAGGATTGCAGTATTTTGTGAAATATTTCTATATCTTCGTCTGTATTTAGTACAACTGTGAGCACAACTTGGCATGAGCCTACCTGATGTTTCACCTACAGTAGAAACAATTGTCAGTAATAACATTATGAGGAGACAAGAGTGGGAGGGTGACTTATCACTTGAGTTCTGCAGTTCATCCCCAGGGAAAGCACAGATGTAAATTTAAGGTACTGAAAATGGCGCAGACTAACTCTACTCCAGGTTAAAAAACACAGGGAGAAAAAAGGATGAATAATGAGGGAGACTGCCTTTGTAAGGGCATTTACCTTACTGTTACTACCATGGTCCTTCAGGAAGCCCAAAAGTCCATGTGGGCATGTCTGCAGAGAAGACAGCCACAGCTCAGCCTCCTGTTTTACCTCTTGGACTGCTTGTCCCTCTGAGGTGAGTAATGCTGCATGTCTGCTTCTAGGGGCTGGGGTAAAGGTCTGTAACTCCTTCCCTCTTCTGATTAGAGTTTTCTCTTCAGGCAATACTGATCACTTTTCCCAGACGGTAAACTTCTGAAGGCTTGTGACAGACGGGTGGCAGTAGCATATGCAGGAACATGCAGCTGTCAGTATCTCTAACATGGCAAGGCACACGTCCTCCGACGCCTGAGAGCCTCAAGGCATCTGCTACAAGGCATCTGCTCAGAGAGTGGAGGGAAGCTGCTGTTGGGGTGATTGTGATGGCTAAGGGGCATTTACTTGTGTGAGCTGGAACGGTATGAGTAGCTGACCCTAGGGAGGACCAACAGATAGCAGCATCAGGAGTCCTTTCTGGGCCACCTTCGCCAGCCATAAGGGACCTGGAAGGTCCACTGAATTACCCACTAGTGTTCTGCATTTTCTCTGTTATAGGAACCACAGCTGAACTGTTCAAAATCCCTGAAGTGTTTACTTTTCAAATCTGTACTGTATGAGGGGTCCACACTACATAAAGATGTAAGAGAACAAAAGATAAATATCCCATTAGCACAGTTCAAATGTACACAAAGGCATAAAGTTTCTTCCACACTTAGAAAAAGTCATACATGTGATTCTTTGGGTATTTTTTTAGGGAAATAAATTGCAGGGTTTTTTTTTTCAAAACTAGCATTTAAACATTCTCCTTACAGTGTGTTCCCTGCTGGGGAATAGTCAAAATACAGGCTGGGGGCTTAGACGTCTCCCTGCTTAAACCTACTGTATTAATTCTGTTTTCAGACAGACTCCGTTGAGATCCCTGTGAAACGGCTGATGTGACTTACCAGTATCATACAAGCTGTTCCAAGAATATCAGCAAGGCACTGGAATGTGGCAGGGGGACTGGAGACTTTGCTGAGAAGGTTTTACCCAATGATGGAAAATATATTTGTGTTACTGCTTTAGCACAAATGTCTTCTATAATGCTAAGGTTTGCTTTCAAATAAAACATAAATTGCACATCTGGTTGGAAGAAATAAATGCAATAGTGCTTCAAAGACTATCTGTCAGGCTTAAAAAACAAAGAGATGAGGATTTATTGATGTTTTTATTATTAACATAAAAGCCTAGGGATCTCAAAATAGACCAGGGTTATAGGTAAATATGGGTTCTATTTTCTTCTTTGTTTGCCATAACATGTTACTAGCATCAAGCTAAAAGAGGATCATCTGAATGCTAATGTTTACTGTGTGCACATGGATGTTAGCTTAATCAATACATAGATGTGAAAGACTGTTGAGTCTATAGTCTATGCACTACAGGTATATTCATCATCTTAAACGTTTCAGACAGTATCTTCATTCTGGAGATAATATTTGCTTAAGAAACCCCAGTTTTGTGCTTTCCCAGTGTTTCAAGACCTTTGTGAAGCGGCAGTAGGCTGCTTCTGTGCAAAGGCTTGGAATGGACATCTATTTGCAAATGAACAAGCAATGAAGGAAGTGAGAGTTTCTAAAATAGATTACTTATAAAATTATAATTTGAGGAAGCTGGGGTAAAAATAACATCTCCAAATCAGCAAATATTGGGTGGCTTGAAGATACACACATTAGATTTCCTGCCTGAGCTGCTGGCGACTTCAGCCTCCTTTCCAGGAGAAAATTATCCTATGCAATGCTGGTTAAAGCCTCATATGAGTCACTTGGAGGTGTTGGAGGGGGCTGTACAAACCCTGGTCCCCACTCTCTCCTAAAAATCGTCTGCAAGAGGTTAAATTTTGCTGTGTCAGGAGCGGGTAGAATCTTTCATTGGACTTAAATTAAATCCTTGGCAACCACTTTTCTGATTTTATAACAAAATCTGACCTATGTGTTAAAGTGAGGACATTGTTTTGCTGGATTATTGCTTAATTACTAAATGAAGAAATATTAACTACAAATTTAATGACTCATACAATATTGCCAAATGACATGTACTATAAAATCCCATTTACATCTACCACACTGGTGTTTAACTAACTTTCCATTATTCCTGAGGCTATTAATGTCAGTAATTACAGCAGGTAACATGCCTAGTATTGAATGTATTGTGGAATAAAGCAATGTTGAGCTCCTGGAGTGTGTTTTATATTAAGTACAAAAAGCTTCTGATACAGTTAATGTAACTATAAATCTTAACTCAAATGCTTATATGTCTCGTTTATGACCTGAATAAACTCTGAGGCAGAAGCAGGGCAGCTGAATAGCCGCTCGCTGCCAAACCGCATATTCAGCGGAATATGCACTTACAATATCCTTTTCATATTGAATAATAACAGAAAGACAGAAAACAGGCTGAGTATTTTCTCTAAATTAAGTTGGGGTTTTTTCCAGAACACTGAGTTTAATGGTAAAAAAAAATCCCTAAATAAACACAAACTTTTAAATCATAAATATATAAATAGAACATATAACTCAAAATAGCATGGAGGATTTTTTTCCAGTGGAAATCCAGCCTGTGCTTATGATAAGAGCTGCTCTATAAGTTTTGATGTGTTAAATATTGAACATCCTGCCGCTTGGAGAATGCACATCACTCTGCCCCTTTGGGGAGGCTGCTGGATTGGCCTGGGTGTGGAGGTGACCAGAAATCACAGTCACCCCTGGAAGAGCTGGCATTCACTGTCTGTGTGAGCTACCAAAGCAAAACTGGGCTGTGAGGGCAAACCTTTGGAAGCAGCCTTTTGGAAGGCTGTGCTGTAGGCGACTGATAAGATGATTTGGTCTGCCTTTGTGCTCGCTTGCACTCGCTGTTACAACCCCTGAGCAGGACTAGTGTGTGCTGAGGACAAGGAAAGCGTGGTTAAAGACCTGTCAGGGCTCTGATTTCCAATGTCGGCCCCTGTGTGCTGTGGCACCCTGTGTCCCCAGGCATCAGCACACACTTGGTGAGGTTTCAGCCCAGGTGCCTGCAGCCTGAGGGTGCAGCCATGCAGCTGTTGCATGGGAGCCTGCAGGATGAAACAGGGAGTGAAATTATTTGATCCACAAAAAATAAGATTTAGGTGCAAGTTGCACTGGAGATCATAAAATTAGGCTCAGAGAGAGATCAACTACCAGAAAGCAGAAGCCCTACTTCAATCAATTTCCACTGAAATCAATTCCTTTGGATGGGAAGTTCTCCTTAAAGACCTTCGGTACAGTATGACTCTTTAATATTAAGCATGTCAACATTTAAATTGATGATGCTTTTTTTTAGAGCTATTTACAAGGGGAGTATTTCCCTCTGAATTTGTAATAAATCATGTAAGACATCTTTTCATTCCATTTCCCTTTAGAAAGAAATATTTGGTAGTTTAAAATATTTAATGTAGTGGAAAACCTAAAGGGAAAAATAAAGCATCAATAGACTATTTCAGCAGCAGAAACCATTTGGGACCTGCTTAACCACCTAAGCTCTTCTCCAAATTTATTTGGAAAGGGGCATATAAAGAGCTCATCACTTTCCATCTCCATTTTCATATGTGCAGCATATGCAATAGTTTAGCTTTGTACTCACACTCCGAGCTGATCTTGATGGTGAGCTGAAGTAACTTGAGATCACCATTTCTTTCTCCTTATGACAGTTCTGGAACATTTGGTTGACTAATTATCTTGTTACTAGTCAGCTTTTCTTTTTTTGATATTTGACTTTATTTATTAATGTACATGCGCAAGAAAGGTAGGAGCCACACACACAGGGTACCACTTTAAAACAGAGGATTATTACACCACCATGCTTTCCCTGCACTTCTGATAGGAAAACTACACAGGCAAGATAAAATTATACTCACGTCCAGTACTTCACCCTGTCCATTGCTCAGTACAGACCAAACTCAAAGACTGACATGAAAGTGTGATCAAGGTCTTCCTCAGTTAAGTGCAAATCTTCCCCTTATTTCAAGGTTTGATGGTCTAAACATGAAAGCACGAAGATTATGAAGCATAAGGCCCATAGTATGGGCTGTGTCTGTTTCTGTATCAGTGTCTTTGTCCAGATATATACACAAATTTAATATATATATTTACTTACCTCTTGTGTTGATGACAAAAGTCTTTTGCTGTACCCAAACATTAAAGCATTACTCTTAAAAGCTGAGCCCCATAAACAGCAGCATGTACTTTCTCCCCTTTGTTGGTAAATACTACTTTGCTGGTATTTATTTTCAGCAGTGTCTGGCTTAGCAGAGCCTTGCATTCTTCAGAGGGCAAAAAGAAATCCAGGCAGCAACCCCACCTCTCAGCCCTCTACTGCAAACCCCTGCTGAAATCCTGGTATAAAGCTACACAACACTGAATCACAGCATCAGTGTCAACACTACATACATACGTATTTATTCAGCCAGAGAAAATTATGTTCCCTGAAAAACTGATTGCTAACTTCCATAGGGCTGAGTCACATTAATCTGACAGACTTCTTCCAGAAAGAGCAGCATAGTTATAAGGATGAAAAATGTCTCACTTATTTATAGTAAAAGTGTAAGTCGACATCCTGAAGGGATGTAATTTAAAAAAAACCCAACTTTCTGTAGTAAGGAGGGGAGACATGGTAGATGATGACAGGTGGTTTTATCCCAGTGGAAGGCAATTTACTTCAGCACTTCTTGGAGGGTTCTGTGGCTGCAGGAGGACTAAAGTAGAAGAGGATGATGAAAGAGAAATACAGACCAGGTATCAAAAGGGACAAGGAAACAAAGATAAGGCTTTGAAACTTCACATATGGTCAGAAACCTGGAGCTAAGAAACAGAGTATGGGAGGTGGAAAGATGAGTGAGGAGACCCAGGGGGATTGGGATTTAAAAATCCAGAAGGGAGAGACCAGCACCTTCAGTTAAGAGGCTGACAGAGAGAAAAGAATTAGCAATTGAGACTGGTTGGGAGACAGGAACAGCAGTGTCTGAACCAAGTAGCCAGATATGAGGAAGAAACAGGAATGGGACACAGATGGTTAGAGGAGAGTAAGACAGAGCTAACGGAGAAAACATTTTTTAGACACTATAGCCCATTAGCTGGTCATGTCAGGGCAGAAAATGGATTATGAGAACCCTGGGTCATGATACTGTTCTGGTCTCAGCCCCTAGGAAAGGTGTCCTTTGGTCCACAGAGAAGCTGGCAACTCATTATTACTACAAATTACTCTGTTAACTCAGAGGGCAGAAGTCTGTATGGAAAAGGTAAGAGTTAAACCCCATAGCATGAGGCATAGAGGTGTTAATATGATGCCACATAATAGGATTTTTGTTTTTCCACTTTGCTTCATTAAGAACCTAGGAAATTACCTACAAACACTCTCTTAAGAGAAGTCTGGGAGCTGCCAAAGCAAATATGCAAAGTTAGCAAGTGCCAGAGCTGAAGTTATCTGGGCATTTTTTCCCTCTTTCACACCAAGGCACTGGCAATAGAGGAAGCCATAACTCTTTTCCCACAGAGGATGTGTCAGCCTTATTCACGCTGTTCAAGATAAGTTGGGACTGTGTAAAGAGAGATGCTCAGCCCCTTAATCATTTGTTTCAGAGGGAATGGTGTGTTTTGAATGAAGTTCAGGGACTGGGGGAAACAATGAACACGATCTTGTTTGAGTTATTGAATGTCAGTCTGTAGAACGGGATGCATCCCTGTCTGCTTGTGCCACGTATCTCTTGTACAACATCAATAAGTTCTTACACCAAATTTTGCGCTACGGTCACTAATTGCATGTTCCTGATTATATGGATACCTGACTTGAGACTCCAGGGTATGGTTTGGAAAAGTGCTAGGTACTCACAGCTGCAGCAGGACTCAGTGGGAGCTCTGCTCTGAATACCTAAAAAAATTGCTTAATGGTAAGTACCCTGAAAAATTAGGAGTCTTAAACCAAGCAAAAAATCACCGTTTCTCTGCTCTTCTATTTTACAGCTATAAAAGGAGGATAATGATAGGGGTGATCTGAAAATAATTACACATTTGTGCATTAGAGACTACAGTCTCTTAGAGACTGCAGTCATCAAAACCAAGGGAAACAAATTAAATTAAAACTCTTTCTTAAGATCAAGATCAACTGGTCAGTAGTTAATAGGGATTAAGCCACATGTTAAACACATGGAGAAAACAAAATGGCCTTTCCATAAATGAATGACACTCATCCTAAGCAGTGAATGAGCTAAGGGTACTGTGGGAAAGGCACAAAGTGTCACAAAAATGCATATGGAGAGAGTATATACAGACTCCTAAGGATGGCTATTCAAACTGCTGCACAATTAATATCACAATAAGAATTATTAGTATGATTTATGTGTAAATTGGATTAGGGATAATAGATGCTTTAGAATTGTGTATCCTTTTGGGAGATTTTGTTACCGAAATCAAGCTAAATATTGCATGTATAGGGTATTAGCCAACCCTAATCCAGCTCAAAAAACAAAAACCCAACCAAACCCAACAGCATGTGTATATGCTGTTACAAAAGAACTAATAGCAACTGTGTGACTGCCATATATTACCTGGCACACTGAAACTGTAAAGTCTGCTTTCACCATCAGAGTGTGACTTATCATCTGGAAGTGATTTAGTTGTGCGGTTACCTTTGGACTGCTGGGTTTTTTGGCTCTTTACTAGCAAGCAAATAACGATGGAGAATAAGACTTTAGCACTATCAAGTAAACAAATAATTGGGCTGGAGATTTCAAAACCAGAGGTGAGAAGTGATTTCGAAGCTTGTCGAAACTCTGTAGTTTTTATCCTCCACAGTTGTTATTAAAAGTAGCTCTGAAATCCAGACCTCTGCTCTCCCTCACTCCCCAGCCTCCTTTTCCCTTTACTATGTGGTATGCAGGGAACATTGATTGAAATATACTGCTGCTCAGCTCTGCACAGTCCATGTCCATAAACCGAGTTTGTTTTCTCAAGTAATTTGCACAGTATAGATCTATATTCTCCTCTAAATGCACACACCTGTAATTTCCATCAGCATCACTAAGAGCTACTTGTATATAATGAAGGGGAAATATGTGCTACACTGGGCACTTCACATGAGAATCTCCAAATGGGTTCATGTTACCTCCATCTGACTGAAAAAACCATGAAAAGCACCTCCAATAAATTTCTTGTGATGGGTTCACATGGCAGGTGGCCCTCTATTAGAAGCAGAATAGTTATACCTAACTTCTCCAGTATTTATGAACTGAGGACAGAAATTTCAAGAACATATCAGCCCAAAGGCATCATTGTGTGGGGGATCACAGCTTTCATACGTATTGCATCCCAAAATGCCTTTGCAGAGTTATCAGGCACTGTTAGTTTAGCAATAAGTAAATGCGAAAGAAAACAGAAATTAGAAAGTGATGACAACTGAGACGATATTTACTCACCATAAAGGCTGAATTAAATTGAAGCAGAGGAATACTGGAAAGCAATTTCAGGTGCAGGAGCTCCAGGGATTTTACACAATACCAGCTGAGGTGAGAACATAGAAAAGACCAAAGGGGATGCCTCAGCTGCATTCACAGGAAGAAGGGAATGAAGAGGGGAGAGTGTGACAAACAGGTGAGGTTAGAAGGTTGAACTAATTTTTTTTTTACTATTTTTGTAACAAAATAACGTGACCAACAGGACCAGGTCGGTGATTCCCTCTGTGCTCAGCACTGGTGAGGCCACACCTCAGTTCCTGTGTCCAGTTCTAAGCCCCACACTACAAGAAAAACATTGAGGTCCTGGTGCATGTCCAGAAAAGGGCAATGGACATGGTGAAGGGTCTGGAGAGTAAGTCATATGAGGCTGAGGGAGCTAGGGCTGTTTAGTCTGGCAAAAAGGAGGCTCAGGGGTTGAGACCTTATTGCTCTCTACAAGTACCTGAAAGGANCTAATTTTTTTTTTACTATTTTTGTAACAAAATAACGTGACCAACAGGACCAGGTCGGTGATTCCCTCTGTGCTCAGCACTGGTGAGGCCACACCTCAGTTCCTGTGTCCAGTTCTAAGCCCCACACTACAAGAAAAACATTGAGGTCCTGGTGCATGTCCAGAAAAGGGCAATGGACATGGTGAAGGGTCTGGAGAGTAAGTCATATGANCTATGGTCTAAGTTGACAAGATGGTGTTCGTTTAATTGCTGGACTTGATGATCTTAGAGCTATTTTCTGACATAAATGATTCTGTGATTATTCTAAATGTGACTTAGCACATATTATTATTTAGTGATTTATAAAACCCCATTCTCATGTACTCACTAGGAAATGTGTGGAATGAACTTCTAAGACTACTCTGGGAAGAAAAAAACACAAATAAGTAAAACTTGAAAGATGTTAAAGCCATAACATGCTAAGCTCACATTTTCTGAAAGCATTTTCAATTGTTCAGTTGAAGAAAAAATACTTCTCTTGTTCAGATCATATTAAAAAAAAAATCTTTTCTTAGGAGAGTAGCACAGTACTGGAAGTCACTACTCAAAGAGGTTATACATTCTTTGTCCAAGAAAGTTATTAAAGCTGAGCTAGAGACAATTGTAGTTGGCCTTGTCTGCTTTTTGGGATGGTGGAAAAATCTTGCAGTGCCCTATTTCCCAAAACCAACAGTAGCAAGGGTAATGGGCACCCTGCATTTTTCTCTGTGGAGACACCTCTCTGTCTCTGACACCAGCAATCAACAGAAATTACACTGAAATATAAGCTGTGAGTAAGCATCACAGGTCACAGAAAAAGAGTTTAATACATTTTAGATAATGTTTCATATTTTCTTCAAAAGGTATAGCTTATGAGTGTGATGAAGAATAGCTCCCAAACCTTCAAACTGATTTAGTTTTGAAAAATATATAAAATAGGTATAGCACTAATGAGGGGTCCCTGATAATGGCCTAGGAACAGCAATGACGCCTCATGCCTGAAAGAGGTCAGGGATGCCAGGGAAGACTGGTGAAAGGTCATTCTTTGAATCCCATGAGACTCGCATGGGAGCTGCTTCCTTAAAGAAAAGATTTCAGCTGCTCCTAACACGCCCAGCAAGAGAAGCATGGGTGTGCAGGGAAAGGGCACCTTCAGGGTCAGGTTCCAGCTGTGAGGAATGGAACAGGGTGTTGTGAGAGTCAGTGGTATGTGCTGCTGAACAGGGAAATCACATGGGCAGAAATGCACTTACACACTGTCCACCTTTCCTAAGTTCTGCTTCACATAGTTAAGATTCAATATTAATCTGTTCTGGGACAATTTTTCATAAGACACTGCCATCCTTATATATGCCGATGTCTCCAGAATCCCGTGAAATACTCTTTTTTAACTAGCTGCATCAATTCCTCTAGGGGGAATGGATGTGGGGGACAACAGCAGGTTTTGCTCAGCAGTTATGCAACTGATATCCATTTCCTACCCAACAATCAGACAATAGCTGACGTTACACCCAGAGTAACCAGACCAGGATCAGACCCACAATGTGTGATGTGGTGTCCTGATAAATCCCATACAGTTAGCAAAAGAATGAATCACAGCCATAGTGCATTCAGAACAGTTTCACAAAAGCACCAAGAGAATCAGTGGTCTGGATTTCTCTCTGGAGACATTCAGAAGGCTTACGCTTCTTTTATTCCTCAACAGCTGGTCCCACTCCTCTGGCCATGGGGCCCAGTATGATAGCACGGCCCTGCAGTCCCCTCCACCTCTGACCTTTACTGTCCAGCACAGTCCAGAGCCAGGGAGACATTATAGCACAATGAGCACAGCACGTGCAGGGCTGTGGTGGACTGGTACAAGCTGAGCCCAACATATTTCACATCCAGAATGTAATCTCTATCCTGTGCATCTGTGACTGTCAGGACAAAGAGGTTTTTGCTTCCTTTTTTTTTTCAGTTTTGAAGAACACCTGAAACTGAACTGAATTTTTTTTGTTTTTGTTTTTTGTTTTTCTCCAAAACAACATAGGCAGTAAGTCAGATTTATGGCCGATCTGGATATAGGTAGTTGCACAGATTAAAGTACTGAGTTACAAGCAACATCCCCTCAGCTGGGCTGCTGTAGCTGAGTGCATGAGTGCTCTTAGCACACTCCAGATGCAAGGGATGGTGTATTAGGTGTTAAAGAACTCTCATGGATATGTACAAGGCTTCAGTAGGAAAAAAAGGGACAGAAATTCTTCCATCCTTCTTCCCTTCCTTAGAGAAGGGAGATTTGCAATTACGATTATGACTAATTGAATTATAGTGGGATTTACTTTACTATCCAGAGAAGACTAAGGTGATATATCACACCTGCCCCTCACCCACAGGTACAATTATTTTAAGAGTTGTTTTTCTTTTAATTAAAGAGCTATAATTGGCTCTTTGGTTAGGTGGCTTGAGAGAGTTACAGAACTATCAGTATTGGGCTAGTTGTTTCTTGGGAAAAAACAATCCAAGCTTGGGGCAATGCAGCCACTCTTAACTCTGTCATATTTCAGTGCTTCTTACACCTATGTAAGATATTTGGCCAACACACCAAGAGAAACTTTTTGATGAAGACAATGTATTTAAATATACAGAAAGGGATCAAAAAGGACTAATGCCACAGATTCCTTCTGTCACATTTATATTTTAGGGCAAACCTGATGCTTAAAATATTTGCCCAAACTTGCCTGAAGCACCATAACTACATGAAGCAGTATGTAATGTTATGTAGAAAGCACCTCTTCAGAAACACTTCTAACACTAAAACAGTTCCCTGCTGCAAGCAGGCACTGGCTGATACCTCAACAACACCTGTGTGTTGCCAGCTTCTGAACTTCTAGTGACCAGTGAAACTTCCAGACATACCCTTTCTGCACGTTTTTATTGGTTAAGTTCACAGAAACCCCACTTAATTATTGCATAATACCTTCATGAATCAAGTTTTTACTGTGCAATTCTAGTTGCAGTAAAATAAGTGTGCTTCATATGTTAACAATTACAAGCTAGATTTATAAAACATCACACAATGTTTGCATTGGCTTTTTCAACTTCTTTATTCACAAAACAGTACTCATACACTTAAAAAAAATTCACCTTCCTTCTGAAACTCATTAAACTCCTGTGTCTCTGCACAGAGAATTATTTAGTCTCCATGTGCTCTAGGAATGTATCATGTAAAATAAAGATGCTATGTTCCTGCTACACTGTTTTCCTTTTCAACCAGGCAGATGGCTGGAGGCAGGTCTAACCCGCATTTCACTGGGTTTGAAGTTACAGGCAGATCATCCGTGATGGACTCAGTCCTAGAGAGCAAAGGGAATTACAGCAAGGATCTATTCCACTATAAAAGGACACCAAGAAGAACCTTGCTTTGAAATTCTAATCTATGCTGCAAGTTCAAGTTTGCTCTGCTTCCACTGGCTTCAATGAATGTCATCTGTTCTCATGTCAGCTGTAAAATACTATTTATACCTACAAGTCTAGTGGGGTCAGAGCTCCACAGAAATGGTGTAAGAGAAGAAGCCAGAGTTGCCTTCCTGTAAGTGGAGGACTGTCCACAACATGAGGCAGGTCTGTAGCAACAGAACTTTGGTTTTGCAAATCACGTTTCATCTAGATAGAAACTCAAATTACATTTATTTTGTAAAAAATATTTCTTTTCCTATTTAATACTATCTGACCTTTTAAAAGTAACTACCAGCTTTATAAGACAAAATAATTTCCTTTCTAAATCCTTTTTTTGCAAAATTTGGCTTGTTTCCGTTGTTTTGGGGTTTTGTTAACATGGACACACATACAAATTTATTTAACATTTTGTGGAACATGATTTGTAAAAGAGACTGCAAAGAAGAAATTTTGATGGAGAAGACTCTGCATAAGAGTATCACTGCTTTTCGTAGATCCTAGAAATCATAGAAGTTTAACCAAAAGTCAAGTGAACTTCCTGATTGGAACATGTGATCAGCTTGGAAAAAGTGTGGTTTTGTGCAATCTGTTTCCTGCCCAACTTCAATTTTGCCTTTGGCTAGACTAGCACCACAAGTCATAACCAATTAAAGTTCTTGTTTTTCCTTTTAGAACCAAGCACTCAAGCTTTTTTAGAGAAAGTCTTAATGGTGGGTATATGTGTAAGTGTGAATGGTGTGAATGTTTTCCTATGTCATTCATATTAATGAAGGTTTGCAGGTGTATGTGTAACACATTTTCTGAAGTAAATTGCAGAAAATAATTTTTCTTTTCCTTCTTATGGAGACAGGCCCCCTCCAGCATCTGCATATAAAATCAAATGTTGTGGCAAATCTGACATTCCATACCCCCAGTCAAACCATGAATTTGTACCAAGTTTAATCTCTTCTCTGGAAAAATGGTCTAGGAAAAGACTCAAACTATTCTCGATTACAGAAGAAATACATTACTAATGAGGCATAGAATTATTCCTTCAGATTGACCTAATCAAAACAAATTTGTTTTTTCTTCCATCACTTGAGTAATAGATGTTGACAAAGTCACTGAATTATTTGGCTCCAAATCTAGCTGAAATTTCTCTGAATGGTGAGTATAAGATAAATGTTACAGATGTGGCTCAGCCTTGAGCAGCAAACAGGGAATTTCCTTCTAATAGATGATATAGCAGTCACTCTTGTTACCCCAGGGTTCTGAGGCTTTTTGAAACAAAAGCAAAGAAACCTGCTAGGAAGACACACAGTATTTGCCAGAATGTGTAATCCCAGAGAATGTACCAAGCCTAATGAAATGTTTTCCTCTTTTCTCTGGGATTTGTGTCAGCGTTCACATTTTCCTACAGAAAGTGTAATTCAAAGCCTAAAAGCATTTATTACTGGACTGCTAGGAAATCTTAGACCAGGAATTTGAATGGAGTAACCCAAGAGTGCTCACCTAGTGAGACTCTTCTGCAGATCATTGATGATAATGATAATCAATAACCATAATCAGATTCCCTGTGTTTAAAACCCAGAGATTAACAAGGAATAAAATTTCAGTCAGAAGAAAAACATCAAAATGAACCTCCTTCATAAAAGCTCTTTTGCCTGATGTGGTCTTGTATTTATAATGACCATATTTTACTTCAAAAGCATGAAGGACACTTACCTCACATACACAATGAACTCCTAACTAACATAAACAGTGTTAGCACAGAAACAGACCTGATATGTCGGATCCTCCTCTTTTCCCTGGAAAAAAGGGCTCTTTTTCATTGTAGTATTTTGCCTCAAAAATATCTTATAGAGGTACAAGCAACATCAGCATCCTCTGTTTCATCTTTACACTGCAACAGGAAATTCCATTTAAACATAAGGAAAAAAGAAATTACTTAGAGAGTAGTAAAAAATGTGAACAAGTTGCCTGTAGAGAGTGTGGTTTCTTTATAATGGAGATATCCAAACCCAGATAGACCCTGCCCTGAGTTGCTGACCCTGCTTTGAAGGGTGAGTTTGGCCTAGGTTTGGACTAGATGATCCCCAGATGTGCCTTTCAACATCAACTACTCTCTAATTCTGTGGCCTTGCAAAACAAAAGAACTAAAAAATGGGACACATACTGCAAGTTTATTACCTTCTTCCAGCTCATTTCAAACTTCCTGACCCTTATGAGGGTAAAGCTCTCTGACCCATGCTCACAGACCTACACATTTTGATTACACATCCATAAAGTTTTCCTACATCATCAGGACAATATTTATGATGTAAACGAAAACTTGCACCAGAATATTTTCAGATTAAGTGTGCCCTTGTACATTTGTGATTATGTATTTGTACACTGAGAATAAAATTTACAGTTGGTACATCTTCTTTTAAAGCCTTTCTGTCCTTCTAGTCAGAACATCCCTGTCTGTGTCCACCAAAATAATTTCATGCCTTAACATCATAACTGTGCTTATTTACTTCTTATCTTGCTCTGGACATAAAGCAAAGCTCACCTTGACTTCTGAGGGCTTAAGACTGCATCAGCAGAACCTTCTGACAAAATAAAACCCCAAAACCTTAAATTCAATACCACGGTGTCTTTTTTGCTCTATCAGTTTTGATACAATAGTGTGACTAGTGTGATTATTGCATTGCATAATTACACATGTTTAAGGGATGATATGTTTACAGTTTCCTGTGCCCGGTAGTGTTTTCCAGCCCACCAGCTCCAGGTGAGCCAGATGGGTTTGCAAAAGTCGTGCAACATATTTCCACATGTATACTGGTAAATCTGATGTGTCTGTGCATAATAACTGTGATACCTGCTGGTTTCTGTGCCAGTCTAGGGTTCTGTGAGATGCTGGTTCTGTTTGGAAGGGTAGAGCTCACACATGGTCAGATACAGGAGCCATATCCATATGTATATGTATATGTATATGTATATGTATATGTATATGTATATGTATATGTATATGTATATGTATATGTATAGGTATATGTATAGGTATAGGTATAGGTATATGTATAGGTATAGGTATAGATATAGGTATAGGTATAGATATAGGTATATGCATATGTATATGTACACACACATATACACACATATATACATATACATACATATATGGGTGCATATATATGTGTGTATCTATATACATATGTGTACATATAAATGTATATACATACGCACGTGTGTATATATAGGTATATATATACGTTTCTATATATATGTATGTGTGTATACATGTGTATATGTATGTATGTATGTGCTGTCTTTCTTAGGGGCTTAACAAAACTTTTCAGTCTTGTGATTCACATGCAAAAATCCCAAATACAGTTATTCCTTTGAGACAGTGGCAGTGACTGCGTGATTTAGGCTGAATCAAAGAAGGAAAAATATTAAGAAATACTTACACCCACCATGTTAGGCGCTGGATTTTGTTTTCGCTGTGCAGTGAACACTGAGTCATGAAACTGATTGCCACTTTTCATGTTTTTTTTACCTGAGCAGAGGTCTGTAATTTACAATCTCACTGAACCGGTGGTGGGTTTGTACCCGCTTGGGACAGGCGCACAGGGTTTCTACAGACGGGGAGCGCGGGAGATGTGAGCATTCAAGCTCTTCAGCAAGAAATGCGACCCGAGTCGTTCGACGAGCAGTGGTGTGGGGCCAGCAGAGCCTGAGCTGCTGCTGCGGCAGTGTGCCCCCCGCTCTGCCGGCGGAGCCGGTGCTCCGCGGCCTTTCCTCTAGAGGGGGGTAGATGCCTGTGCACCGCTGCCAGCCGCGGCCCGCGCGGCCCCGCCTCGCTGCTCGCTGCCCGAATTCCCCGAAAATGTCTCCGAATCCCCGAGAAAGCACCACTGCTGCCGGAGCTGCAGGCGCTGGCCTGGCGCTGGCCTTTAGCAGTCCTTGCTCTGATACCAGACGGGGACTCCGCGGCATCGCCTGACGTTCTGCTTAAAGCACAGCGGCAGGCTGTGGAGCTGGGCAGAGCGGAGCAGGGGCGCTAGGAGCTGTCCGCACGCCCCGCTCACTCACAGCTGCTCCTGGGCTGTCTCCAGAGTCCTCCTCCGCTGCGACACTAGGCCTGAAGAGCTAGCGCTCTCCTGTCACACCCTGGAGGACAAGGCAAGAAAAATTAGATTAAGACCTAGTTAGATTAAGACCTAGTTAAGACCTAAGTGTGCCTGCTTGCCTCATGGGCACTCTGTGAGTGAAGTTTTGAGATAGAAATTTGGTTTATTGTAAGCAAAAGGACGTGTTGCTCCTGTGGAAATGTCTGTCTCGTGGTTCTGCAAAAGTCCTGAGTATCAATATTGCAAAATATTGTAAATATGAAGAATATACATAAAATAACGAATACAAATAATTCCTCTTGCCCTCCTCATTCCTACCAGTCATTCAAGAGATAAGGGAACAGCATGACAGCTAGCATGGATATTATATATAAATGATCTCCAGATGGAAAAGGAATGTAACCATTTACTTGGAGTTTCCAGATGTTTGGAAGCCCCAGACAGCTCTCACGTGTACATCAACAGCACAGCCCATGCCTAAGGTGTCTGGAGAAGCTGAGCACCTCTGCTGTGCCCTTGTCTTGCGCACATGCACTAAGCTGGATGTGCCCACAGTGTGCTGAATGCACTGTGCACATTAGATGGCCACGGATGCGCCAGCTGCTCCACCTGGAGTGGCTCCACCCTGGAAGTGCAGGAGTCAGGAGCTCCCACACACAGTACAAACATCCACATTTTGAACATGGAATTCCTCAGAAGAAGGTCTTCCCTCTGCTGGCAGTGGAACTAGTAGATCTTTCTTTTAGGCCTGTTTTTGCTTAAGGAAATATTTCCAATTTGTATTTTCTTGAGATCCAAGCTGAACCACAGGTAGTTGGTGATACTAGATAATATCCAAAATTAGAGATTTTCAGAAGTTAAGATACTGAAAAAAATGTTCACATTTTTCCTGTCCTGGAAAAAAACCTAACAATATTGAGGAAAAAAAAATTAAACAAAAAAAAATTGGATATTTTTTTCCCTCTTCAACACTGAAAGTAGATTAGGTACAATTTAGTTAGAATTTAGAAACTCTTGCAAGATAAAATTTTCAAATAAATAAATATTACAGAATGTAATATTGTAACTTCATGGTACCATGGCAAGACTGCATGTAAAAGCACAATTTCTTTTATATTGACACACCTCTACATTAAGGAAAATCTTACATTGCAAAATAGAAGATTTAGACTCAATTTCTAAACCTTGTGAGCTTACAAATACAATATTACAAAATACCCATGTTATTATTTAGTCTCATAATACTATTTTGTAGAATAAAATTGCAGCAAAATACCATCAGTTTAACTTTAAATTTCAAAAGGTCAATATCTGTGTGAGAAAAAGTCCTTTCCTTTTTTATTTATTTATTTTTTAAATTTCAATGTTCATTGTATGTTGGACAATTTTACTATTCAGCATGGAGAGGGAGCTGGGCCATCTTGTCTAGATTGTGGTTTTGACAAAAAAAGTTGGACCAGGTGATGCTCGAGTTCTCCTTCCAACTAGCGGTTCTGTGACAGTATGAAAATGTTTCCTCTCCATGGCCAGAGCAAGGTTCACTTGCTGGAAATCAGGGATTTCTCCTCTCATGAGAATGGGAAGCTAACATAATACATATGTCAGTTGGAATTAACATTTCAAAATTCCTTCTTCAAGTTACCTTTGTGCTTTTACTGATCCTCTTCTCACCCAGCTTTTGTCTGCTGTATCTTTTGGCATCAATGAGTTTTACAGCTTTACACTGATTTCACTAAGATACGAGCAGAACCAAGGAACTCAATCATTTTTCTAGTGAGAGTTTCATGTTTAGTACTGTGACCTGTGCAGCACATTGGCTGCTTTCAGACATAGTAACATTTCAAAACAATGATTTTTATCCCCAGCACAAAGATTTCCCTCCTTAATCTCTGTACCTGACTCTTCAGCTGATTCCTCTTTCAAAGGTCATGAATTACCTTCAGAAAACAGAGCAGACCTTTGGATGCATTCACTCCCTTGATCCTGTTCTGCTAGGCTGAAAATCTCAGTTACAGAGAATGAGAGGGCTGTTGAGTTGCAAAAACTCACAGTATCCCTCTAGTATTTGCTTTTGTGATCTTGAAAGGCCAAGACACATTGTCATCAATAACAGAAAAAACTCCTAGGCTTGGCAAAATTCTTCCTAGGAAGCAAAATAATCACAGCATTTCTAAGTACTCCCTGGTTTACTTTAGAATTGCTGCTTTTTGACCATATGCACTTGTTTGGATTTGAAAAGCGACTTAAGGTAAACAGAAATCAAACAAAGATAAAGGTGGTCCAATTTATTATAATAATTGCTGATTCCATGGAACCTATAATTGTAGTTAAGGTTTTAAAGTATTTTACTTTATATAGATTGTTGGATTGAGTCATAATGAAATCAGAAGAGGGTAGTACAGCTGAGGAAAACTGTACACCATTTTTCACTCCCTTGCAGAAGGGTTTCTCACCCTCTGAATGAGCTGCAGTCAACCTCTCAGCTTCAGATAATAGGTTCTCTTCAGTTACTAGTTGCTTGTTGGAGCAATTTGATTTTTTTCCTAGAGAGAAAAGTCTAGAAAATTCTGGAGATGTTCAGCCTTTTCTGAGCTGTAAGACAAAGCTGGTGGCCTGCGTGATTCTTCTTTGTAGCTTTGCTCATTTGAGAGCGCAGACCGAATTGAATATCTGCTTTAGCTCTGGAGTAGTTTACGGAATACTGGGATGACAGAAGTTCCTTGCCAACAGCTAATTTCACGTGAGTCTATTCCAACGTCTAGACCGCTCTGGGATAGAGGTCACGTCACTGAATGTGGCTGGCTCTGAGTCCTTTACGTGTTCTTGAGCTCTGTATTTATCCTGCCAATTACCAAAAGTTTTGGATGCCAGGCATGGAGGTCACGGCTTGCCCAGTTACCCAACCTGCCTCTGTATGGCCCCACCTGGGACTCCGGGTGACAGGTGCCCTGGCAGGCTCACACACTGGCCTCATGCCGTGGAGAGCAGTGATGACCAGTGTGATGGGGACAGGGCTAAAACAGAGCGGGGAAAACCATTTTCTTGGTTCTGGGAGGTTCCCTATGGTTTGGGGATCCTGTGGCCAGCTGGGACAGGAGACGACCATAAGACCCTCATGTTTTAAACCCAAGAGAAGTGTGATCAGGCAAAGGAAAACGCAAATTTCCATGACATTTAAAATCAAAGGTAAATTGACTACGGAGAACAGCTCTTCCAAAGAACCCTGTCAATCTATGTATCATGTTATGGTCAGTGACAATCAAAAGACTAAATTCTGGGGGAAGTAATCATATTTTTGGTGTGTGTAATCAGTGCTTGGATAATAACTGTCTTTATTAAGACAGAACAAAATTTGTAATTTCTTTTCCAAACTTTAGGGGAAATTTCTTTTCCCAAAAAGACCCAACAATTCTTTCTTAAAATCAGTATAAAAATATCAAAATTGCCTATGACATGAAATACTTCAAAAAGACAACCACAACAAACTTCAATCTTTTGCATTGACTTCAGTGCTTACAGTTTAGGCTATTTTGTTATTTTGCTGGAGTCAAAATATTACAGCTGTATTTAAGTGCTTTGACCACAGAAAGGCAGAGTACTTCAAGCTGATGAAATGAAGTATTCTGATATTTTTCCACTGAGCAACTTAGGTAAACTGTTTATCTTAGCGAGTCTTCAGACAACAAAGAACTAGCAGCGGGCTGCAGAAGGATGCAAAGAGAAAGATTACATTGTGGAGCCAGAGAAATGAATGAAGTGGAAGGTTGACAAGAGCTTTTTACTTACCAGTTTCAAAGGACTTTGTGTGGGAAGGAAAGACACTTTAAAAATAAGCATTGCTAGGATTCCCTTTCTGTGCTGTCTTTATGCTGCCGTGAAATATTTCAGGTCGTATCAAAGAAGGGAATGCAGGAAGGGGGAAAACAGACTGTTTTCTTCTCATGTTCAGTTCCTAGCAGCTTCCTTGTCCTACTTACAAGCCTCTAACATCTACATGATTTTTTACTGTTTATCCGGTTGGCCTACCCTAGAGAAGGCAGCACAACACCTACGCACAGAGCATGTACATAAAAACCTGGTGCATTTCCACAAGCTTCAGTTCTCCAAGCCCTTTGCTGAATTCCAGTACATTAGTCAATGTCACACAAGCTACTGGCTCCAGCACGCACTGGGCCATTAATTCTCCACTTGCTGGGGCAAGAACTGTTTCCATTCACTTGTTTTACTGCAGAACTAAAAAGTGTACTGTTTGGTTTGGAATCACTGTCAGACACATTGATCTCCTTCATCCCATCTGCAATGGGACTGAGTATCAGAAGACTGCAAGCAGGCTTCGTTCCCTGAAGGAATGAATGCTGCTGCTGTACATTTAAGCCTGCAAACTTAGCAACAGTTGATATTTTTCTCTACACGTGGTTTTAAAGGCCTTAAAAACACCAGCTCAGTTTGTCTTTCTATCCTTCTGAACAGGATCAAATAGCCATGTTGCAGGAAAACCTGTGCCAACTTTTTCCTCCTTAAAGCCATGTATACTGTCCCTCGTCTGTCCCTCGTGACATTTAGGGCTTAATGAATAGTCTTCATTTTCCACTACCTTTTAATTTGAGACCCCCAAACAATCTTAATTCTTCAAGGCTGCAGTGATATGTTATTATTGTAAAAAATAGAAGTGCAGCTTGTTATTTAAACTAAGGGGCTCACTCTGTCAATAAACATCAAAGTATGTTAAAGTAGATACAAACACAATGCAGATGCCCTGGAGAAGAATTTTGTATTGTCAGAGGAACGGGATGAGGCCTTTGTAGGGCCAATGAGTCTCACAGATTTATAGTAATTTGATTTTTTCTTTCAAAGCCCCAAGTCCTGACATCATATGAATGTAAAAGAAACAGCTTTCAAAGAAGGTTAATTCCTAACTTTTGTGTATGCAGGATATCATTTTTCAAAAGGATCTTAGAACCAGGTTGTCTATTACAATATGATCATAATTAGCTCATTTTAGGGGCAACATTGCAGCATGTTTTTTTCATATTATATCTAAAAAAAAGCTCTGTTGAAAATACTTGAAAATATTTACTTGTATAGTGATCTGAAGAAGGATTACAGTGAGGGTAGGTAATACATTGTTTCTGATGTAAATGTAATATTTTGAACTGTATAACTCCTCTAAAATATTGATGCTGAATGCTAATTATAGTGTTCCTCTTTTAGATAGGCTAACATATATCTTAGATTATGTCCCAGGGAAAAAGCTGGAGAGGAAGACCAATTCAAACCCAGAGACAGGGAAACAATGCTGCTTACTTGCTGTTTACAGCTTTCCAGCAGAAAAGGAATGACAAATAATTTTGAAAGGCCAAAAACTTGTTAGGATAAAAGCAGAAGCCATGGCACTGTCTTTTCCACTGGCTGAAGGGACATAGGCTAATACCAATACTCCCTGGGAGTAAACTCCTACCAGTAGCGGCCAGATTTCACCCTTTAGTACATTGTTACAAACTCTGCCTTTTCCATCTCAAGTATATTCGTAGCTGTTTAATAACTAGTGTGTCTTTAAACAGCTCTGTGGAAATGGACAAAGGTGATAGATTTTCAATAAAATTTATGGACCTGTATTATGGCAGAATACAGAAGTTGTGACAGCTGTCATTCCATAGCATAGTTATATATGACACTGTGTGGAAGAAGAAAAAAAGGGAAAAAAAGGAAAATAACTAAATAAAAGAAAATATAAAAGAAAAAAAGAAATAAAGAAAAAGAATAAGGTAAGCAAGGGAGTTTTCTGCACTCTGGATAAAATATTTAGAGCAATCCTTTCTCTAAAACACTGTAGAGTCTGGAAGCTGTGTTGCCTGATTCTCTTCTCTGTTATTCCTATTTGTGTGATGCAATTTTCTGGCCAGACAAGCCTGACTTGGGCATCCAGCCGGGCTGGGAGTGGACTGTCCATGTTGGAGTGCTGCTGGATGCAAAGGAGTAAGCATTAGCTCTTACCTTCCCTGCTGTTTCTTGGCATGCAGCCTGTTCCCATGACATTATCTGAAGCTGGTTGTGGAAATTTATGGTTTATTTTTATAGCAATATTTTCAAGCCATTATCTTCCAACTTGTAGCTATAGCTACAAGCCTCTATACTCTCAGTCTAGCAAAGACTCAGTTCTGTAAATCCACTTGTTTCAGATTTCCCTCGTGTGTGCACACTAAACACACTGTTAATCTTAACAGGCAGTTAAACACTTAACCAGCACTGCAAAATTCCAGTTAATTTTCAAGAGTTGTAAGCCTTCATTTCTCCTATCTGTTCTGAAAGCCTGGAATGGTAAGGCAATAAAGGAAGGAACGAAATAGCTAGAGCCAGCAACTTAACTTGTTTATACCTAGGTAGCTCCACCAAGTCAGTGGGGCAATAGAGATATACATTGAAAATCTGGCTTTATGTAAAACAAAATCTCAGTACTCACTGGTTTTCATAAGTCTACCTGTATTTTGTTTCTCTTTTATTGTTTTGCTGAGTGTGTTTATTTGAAAGAGTATTGAGAGTTTATTAGTCAACACTGATTTGAATGTGCTTGAGTTGGCATAGCTACCTTGAATAAACGAGAATATCTTAGACTAAGACTCATGTCAGTGAGTGTTACATCTTCACAATGGACTGAAAATCCAGGTTCTGATTCTGCATTACACTATTATTTTTATACTTAGGGTAACTCAAAAGATAGGATTCGAGATGCAGAAGAACAATCTGAAGATGTTCTGAGCCAGGCCTCCCTTCATTGAGTGTGCACAAAATGTAACATGCATTTCACATGCTGGTCATAGGCTAATTCTGTAGCCTGAGTTTTTGGATCTGGAAGAGGAAAAGAGAAAACGTTGCTGTGGTGGTTATTGCACGAGTGAAACACCAAGCAGAGCATATGAGGATCAAAAATGAGCAGAGAGAGCACAAACTTAAACACTCTGCGTACAAAGATTAATTACATAAAATAAAAGCTGGAAAAAATAAAAGAACCAAACGAGGCAGTACAGGAAATTTCTAAAAATGTTGCTGTTGACACTAAAGAAAGACAGAATATTTTGCCTGCAGCTGCAACACAGCTGTCACATCCAAACAAATTAAAACCCTCTGAGGACCAAAAACCACAATAAACTGCAACACTGTTTAAGTGAAGCAGTATCTTTTATCTGCATCCCAAGCCAAATACTTATTTAAGGTGCAAAAAGGCCTCCTGGGAGCACCCCGTGGCACAAAATACAGTTCTAGGTCCAGGAAAGCTTAAGTGCTGATTTTGAGGATGTTAAAATACATCTCCTTGCTGTCTTGTTGCCACTGTAAGAATGACATGGTTTTCCATCTCCATTCCAATAGTCCTGATGGTAAATTCTGAGGCTGCTGACTTTGATGACCCAAGCAATCAGAAGGTGCAGATGTACACTTTCAAACTGAGGGCTGCAATACTGCCTAGCAGCCTGGCTTGTTTGCTGCCTGGCGCTTCGGACAGTACTGTACAAAAAGAGCAGCTGGGCTCTGCATGCTGCTAGAGGTTTGCTCCTAGGACCGCCCCAGCCTCCCAATCCCATCTCAGTTGCACTTGGTTACCGAGAAAGTTTTTGCATTCATTATAAGGTGCTTATCCTGATTTACAAAGCCGTTAAAGAGCAGAGCCCAGGTTACCTTTCTGAGTTAGCGGCTCTTTACTCTGCTGGTCACAGGCTGAGGTCAACTGATACAGGTCTCTGTGCATCCTCAATACGAGCTGCGCCACTTTGGGTGGTCGCTCTCTCAGCCGCTGTGGCCCCTGCGGCTCCTGCAGTACCGGCGCTGTCACCTTCCCTGTGGTCAGCCTCCGCCGGCAAGACGCAGTCGGGCTCAGCAGCCCTAGCTGGATGCTAATCATTGTGATTTCTGAAGAATCATTGCTAACACTGTTTTTTCAATCATTTCCCTTTAGTGTTTTGAGATGTGTCTGCGAGACAGGCACTAAAAAGAATGTTTGCTTTTTTTCCCCTCTGCCATTCCATTTTTATTTTCTGTTTGCAGATGTAATTCCCCCCCGTGGTACAGCAGGAAAGCATGCATAATGTAACTATGTGAGCACAGCTGAACTTTTCCCTACTCTAAAGAAAACATTTATTATGGACCGAAGCACAGAAGAGCTTTACAGAGTACTTCTTTGATTAAATACATAAAATAAACCAGCTGCTGCTGTAAAGAACCATAAAATATTTATCAGATTAAATATGGATCATGAAATCTTATGTTGACTCTTTAACCTTAAATGCCTACTAAATCAGTGCAACAGATCTGAGTTCACAGAAGAAGTCATTCTTTTAAAGCCATTATTATTAATCCTTACTTTAAGTTCTGTAAATCTGTCTGATGTTGGGCATAATATATATGATTGTGTGAGCTAGAATTTCAGCTGTATTGTTAATCAATAGATGTTTTTACTGACTGGATAAAAACAAGGAAAGGAAACACATTAGGGTAGAAAAAAAAAGAAAAAGAAAAATTAAAAATATATTTGAATATGTCTGCTCCAAAACCAGTGAAGTAGCTTCTTTTCACTGATGTAAGAAATTCCATAAAGTGTAAATTATTATACAAAGGTTACTCATTATTGAAGGTAGGCCACAAAATGTCATGGCAATAGAGTGTTGTCAGGGGATAAATATATCTCACTTTGAAATACTCTCCATAAATTCCACAGTCACCACAACTTCCATTTAGCTGCAGAGGGCTGGCAGGAATGTTTTGTTTTAAAATTAATCATCCACTGTTCTTCCTTCCTGTCACTAGGCTTAAGCACTGCAGTATGAGGGAGAAAATCTTGGAAATGTTTTTTATATTCACCCAGTGTGCAAGCCTGGAGGCAGAATGAGATATTCACAAACTTGATTTGGGGAATATCATAATTTTGAGAATTTCAGTGGAAGCTCTCAGCTGCTGTACCCAAAAAATAAACTGCTCTAACTCAAACAGAACTGACCATTAGGTATTTCAAGTGGTTAGTATTTGACCTGCAAAAATCCACAAAAATATTTTCACAAGCAAGGGTCCTAGCATTGTTAATTTCATGTATTTTAATTTAGGAAGGATGTCAGCACACAATCAGTCACCGAAGAAGTTATCAGATTATTCAATAGAGTTTAATATTGTGTGTGTGGAGCTGACTGCACAGTCCTAAAGAAAACAGCTGATGTACAACCTTACCCTGGGATCAGCTTGAAAAAGAGGGCAGAGATGGGGAGGGTCAGCAGTCATTTATTCACTATTAGTTATTGTGTGTTCTTTCAGCCGCTTGGCTTTTTGTACCCCCTGTTTCCTGAGCCTGTGTGTTCAGGATTTGTCTGATGCCTCAGCAGGCTTCTTCTCTGACAAACTTGCCAGAGGATTTGCTGGCTGTTTTTGTATGGCACGAAGCAGAGTTGGATTTTGCTGCTTCTACACCCACAAGGATTAAACTGCTCTCCAGCGCACACTGCCCCTGCCCACAGTAACCCCAAGGGGAATACATAACTCTGAAACATCATGCAAGTCCACTCCAGGTCAAAAAAAGCCCAAAAAGCACATCTGTGAGTATTCATAAAGATTAATTTCTCACAAGGCAGCAGGTTGTGTGCTCAGCAGTTGAGCACTGCCATGAAGTTGTGCTGGGAGAGGAACATGATGACAAGTGGGGGGAAAGTGGTGTGAAGGCAAATTGGATTTATCTATTTTGTTAATTGCTGCCCATAAGTAAAAATTAGTTTTTACTTTTTTAACAGTACTAGTGTACTGGCTGAAAACTTTATGAGCAATTGCTCCAGGTTTTTTTTAATGGGAGCTCCAGCAGTTGCATTTTGGAAGCCGTTACTTAATATGATGTCACTGGGTCTGCAGGTGAGTAAAACACCCAAATAACTTTTCTTTTGAAATGTTCTTGCAGCAGCTGTTTCAACACATGAATCATAACTTCTCTGCCTTGACAACTGCAGCCACTTGAATAGCTTCAGTGAACAAAAGCATAACACACACACAAATCCAGAATGAAACGCAAATGCTTCCATGAAATACCTGTTTCTGCAAACCCATACCCAAGTGATTATTTAGACTTTTTAAAATGTATTTTATGTAGTTAATGCACGATATGGATACCCAACAATCACACCACATACAACTACAGCAGTTGTTAGAGAAAGTTGATGTAGTAGAATCTGACCCTATTTTAAAGGCAAGGAAATAGATCAAGGAAGCACAAAGCCATATGGGATGAAAGTGGCAGAACCAAACTACATTTCAGAGCTTCCTCTGTCCTCATCTAGCATATCTCCTTCAGATCATGTTGCTTCAGTACTCAAACTGGACTTTGACAACTGCTATGCAAATGAACCTTTGAGAAAATAACTTGAGAGGATACTACACGCAAATTCTCACTACATGTAAAGTAGCTGCATAAACTGATTTTCTTGTTTCAATTAAATTACTACATTTCTGCATCTGACCCAAACTAGATCTGCCTCATTGGAGTCCTCATTGCCCTTTGGGGCTACATTTATATAATATGATAGCAAAATGAGGATCAGATCTTTTAAAGCTTGGCTGCTCAGTTTTGATTATTTAGGTTGGAAAAAACCTTTAAGGTCATTGAGTCCAACCATTATTCCAGCACTGCCAAGTCCACCATTAAACCATGTCCCTAAGTGCTGCATCTACATGTCTTTTAAATGCCTCCAGGGATGGTGAGTCCAACACTTCCCTGGACATATTGTTCCATTGCTTGACAATCTTTTAATTGAAGTAATTTTTCCTAATATCCAGTCTAGAACTCCTCTGGTGCAACTTGAGGCCATTTCCTCTTGTCCTATTACTTGTTACTTGTGAGAAGAGACAGATTGCCAGCTCACTGTGACCTCCTTTCAGGTAGTAGTAGAGAGTGATAAGATTATGCATTCCCTCAGCTGCTCCTCATCAAATTTGTGTTCCAGACCCTTCACCAGTTTCATTGCCCTTCTCTATGCTCATTCCAGCACCTCGATGTCTTTCTTGTTTAGTGAGGGACCCAAAACTGAACACAGGGTTTGAGGTGTGGCCTCACCAGTGTCAAGTATAGGGGAGGATTACTTTCCTAGTCGTGCTGACCACACTGTTTCTGGTACAAGCCAGGAAAATTATTAATGGCATTTAAGAAAGTGCAACAGGATAAAGAAATTACTACAGGTTCTCCTGGCTTCTTAATGCAACCTCTGAGGGTAGAGGATGTTCAGTACTTCATGTTACTGTCAGAAAATGACAGCAAATAAGCTTTAAAATGTAAACTGTGGAGAGGGAAAAATAAGGGAAAAAAAGAGTGAAATCATGGATTGAGAAGAAAACCAAGATAGCTGTGGAAACAGACATCGAGGAAGAAAAGAAGAAGAATCATCAGTTGTGAGATGTAAATAATATTATGCTAAATAATGAGTATCAAAATTGTGTGCTTACGTGTACCTGTATAAAATATAGAGAATTATATGTGTGGAGCTTGTTGTAAGTGAAAATAAACTGTAGCTTCTTGCTGCGCAAACCTGGAACAATTTTTTTACAACATACATTTGCAGAAGTAAAAAGCCAGCTGAATATCAAAGCATAAAAAACCTGAAAAAATCATAATCTGATTTTTAATTAAATAGAGATGGAGACATTCACATCTGGACTTTGGTCCATGTACAGTCAAATATAAAAGCCGATTTTATTGTTACGCACTGGACGTGACTCCCCTGTAAACCCCCTCATGGTGATTTGAACAACCAGCTCTGTCTCTCACTGTGTGGCATGCCTGAGCCACCATAGCTTCGCTCAGCTAACTGCACATGAAATCAGCAGAGTTATTTTACTCTGTATTTTAAAGGCTGCTTTTGCCAACAGTGTGTAAACAATAGGGAAAATTCAGCCTAAGAGTGATAAGAAGTTGCAATTTTAAAATTTAATGTCTGTACTCATATCTTTTTACCTGCAGCATCAGCAGCAAATCTTTCAGTGCTGGAAACAGCCATGAGAAAGGTATCTTACGAAAAGATGTCTTTTCTTAAACATTTTCTGTTAGGGTCTGCAAGTGCCTTTTAGCATAATTGCACAAAGTACAAGGCTATCTTATTTTCTGCCTGAAATTGAAAACTAAAAAAAAAAAAAAAAGCTTCTATCAAATGTGATAGATGGTCAAAAGTCTAAAATCCCGTTATGGTCACAGAAGGTTTGTGTGTGTGGCTTGAGAAAAATCCCATCTTATTGGTTCACTAATAGGAAACATGTTCTTGAGTTTGCAGCAGCCTGCTCATGTGATGGTCAATCCATCAGTATATACACAGCTTTCTAGTGACCTGGCATGTCTCAGGGGAAGAAAATAAAGCCTTATGAAAATAATAAAGGGACCTTTTAGAATTCTGCAATTTTGGCTGTCCATTTTATTCTAATAATTCAGTAGAATTGAACTAATAGAGGATATTTATCAGAACTTAATGACTGCTTTAAAATGTGATATAGTTCAGAACAAGGAATTACACATTGAAATCAAGTATATATCTTTCTAAACTAACCAAAGCACAAAATGCCTTTTGTCATTATGAAGGTCTGTTCAATGTGATGGCATTGGTCAACAGGACAGCTTTCCCCAAGTAAACTTTTGTCCTCTACTGCAGTTTCTCAACAACTGCTTAAGGATTTTCCTTCTGTCTTACCACTCACCCCATTTTCCTAGCAGCACCCACTTCAGTTTTGGAGCCAGATTCTCAAGGGTCTTTAGGCACCCAATTCCCTCTGAAGTGAAGAGTGATTAGATGCCTAAATGCCAGGTGTATCTGGGTCAGGGTCGCTGCCTCTGCCTGACAGCAGCCCCTTTCAAAGTCGTTGAAGCTACTGGCTGCCCCTGATCTCCGGATGGACCATCTCCACCCGGGAGCCTGAGCGTCTTGCACGGACGTGTCACACGGGAAGGAGAGGCCACGTGCTCTAGATACGAGCTGAATCTGGGCCCAGGATTATGCCCTATCTTGGGTATGCTTTACCCCTCAGCTGAAACCTGCTCCTGCCTCTCTGTACATCCCATGAAGGCTGAGAGTGCGGGATAAAAACTGAGCAAAGAAACAAATGGCATTGCAGAAGTGGTAGGTACAGAGCTTGTACTTCAGCTGGCTCCTAACAGAGCCACTGCTGCAGTTTCACGAGCCAAATAACCCCAAAGGGAAGCAAAAGCCCCATCCCCTCAGTCTCTCCTGAGAGCTGAGCTTCAAGGAGCCCAAAGGAACGAAAGCCACAAACCACAGGGCTGGCTAGCCCTGCTCGTGTCGACACCAGTTTGGCTCAGCACAAACCAGTCCAGAACCAACTTACAGAGCAAGGGGGGGTTGTTGCTTGCTGCTTTGCTTTCAATCAGCTTGCAAAATAGTTTCTCCAGGCTGATCACACAGAGCAAATGAAAAACTCAGTCCTGAATCCTCCACTGCTGTGGGGCATCCCTGTTTCAAGGAGAAAGGTCTCTAAGTGCAGAATGGAAAATGGAGGGCTTGATAAAATTGTGAGTCTTGGATAGCATGCCTTGCACATATCAGACTTAATAATTATTATTTATTTTAAATTAATTAGCTCTGGGGAAAAAAAAAAAAAAAAAAGCCAAAGAAAAACAAACCCCCCCAGCAAAATAAAACTGAAAGCAAGGGGTCCATGATTTCGATGGGAGTTAGTGCACCAGAGAATAAGCATCATCAAAAGTGGCTACAAAAGAAAGAATTTTGTTTTGTTTGTTGAGGTCTTTAATAGGTTAAAGTCGATGTCTTTAGGTACTTAAAATTAAGAATAGTCATTAAAAAAAAAAAAAGAAATAAAGAAGCTGCAGGAGGTGCAGGTTGTTCAGATGTATCAAGAAATGCACCCAGCAAATTTCATTATTCTACAAGGAAAGAGAGACAAATGCAACATACAGAAATACATAGAAACCAGTTTTCCTGTATGGTATATTCCATGTCTTCCGCAGTCTTGCCCTAATTAGAAAGTGTATTATAATGAGTATCGGTTTCAAAGCAAAAAGACAAATAAAGGGTTATATTAATTTTCAAAGTCTAAAGCTGGTTTGTAGTTGAGAGGGAAAGATAAAAGATACTGTTTTCAGATGACGAAGGAAAAGGGTGTAAACTTATGAGAAAGTTCATTATTGGGAAAAATGAAGTAAAGAATTCCTTGGTTTTTACATAAAAGGTGAAATTTTGTCTGTTTTAAAATAAATTCTAAAATTCACATTAAATTCTGTGAGGTGAGGTTTCCATTTCTGTCAGTTCAGCGTATTGCATTTCACACCCTTGCAGATAAACTGTGGAGAGTTCATCCTTAAAGCCAGGACTACACCAATCAGAGCCAGACGGACTCTGTATTGATACTATTTTCTTTTCCTCCTTTTTTCTTCCTCTCCTCCTCTGTGGAAGTGTAGGGATGATCAACTGCTTTAGGAAAATACTTGATTTCTGCATCTCACATACATCGTTTTGGTCAATCTGCTTTGCAATCCTCCACTGAGCACAGTAAATGAACCCATTCAAGTAGGGAAAAAAGAAAAAAAGAAAAGGAAAAAAAATAAAAGAAGAATTATAGAAAAAGCCGCTATTTTCTCAGGTGGTCGGAGGTGTTTTTACAGCGGGGGCTGGTGAGGAGGGGTGTCGACCAAGGGCGCGGCGACAGCCCCGACGGGACGGTCCGACCTAGCCCCAGGATACCCTCGGCGGGCCGGGCCGCCTCTCGGGCAAGAATCCCCGCGGTCCCTCTGAAGCTCCGGTTCGGCAGGAGCAGCCCGGTCCACGCTGCAGGGTGACCTCCACCGGTGTCCGCGGGCGGCGGAGCCGCCACACGGGGTGCCACGGCCACCGCGCCCCCCCGGTCCGCTCCAGCGGCTGCGGGGACGCGCCGGGCTCCCGGGTTCCTCGCTCTCCAACCCATTCCACATAAGCCGCAGCCACGGGTGGTCGTCATCGAATGAGCTGAAAAGCGCGCTGCACGCAGTGCGAAAACAGGCAAAGATTTAATTTTTTTTATCCCCCTCGGAAAGGTGAAAATTCATTTAAACGGGCAAGGGCCTGGGAGGAGCGAAGTGTTTCTGTGGATTTATCTGGAGGGGTGAGGTGGTCGGGCACACGCAGCCATCCCCCGGGGGACCACGGAGGCCAGCGAGGTCTCACCCCGTGGGCCCACAGACACGGGCTCATCGTGGAGCGGATCCTGCCGTAGGACCCCGCGGCATCTGCGGGCAGAGCACACGCGTGGGCCCTGCCGCGTACTTAGCCCCGGAGAAATGATTGCCCCGTCCCTTCCCCGTGGATACCGTCGGGGAAGAGGCGGCTCTCGGTGGGAAGCCGAAGACACCCGCCGAAGCGGCCTGTACAGAGAGGTGAGCATCAAACCCACCTCTCGGTCCAGGGATGCCTCCCCAGGGGAACGGCAGGTCCAGGGTCCCGTGAGCAGACACGCAGGAGTCTGGCGGGAGAGAGTGAAATCTGAACCGACAAAGCCCGAAATGAGGCCGGGCAGCCAGAGCTGAAAAGCGTCCAAGTCTGTCTCGAGCAAACCAAGAGATGAAACATTTCAGGTTATTACGTTCTGCCTTTGAAGCAAACCGTTTCCCTCAGATAACAATGCGTAGGTATATTTAGACAGCTCGGCTCGTCCAAGGGGAATGTGTCTTGCGCTATTTGAGAAAAAACTCTAAGAGTAAGTGCAAATATTTGACGCTGAAGAGCTCTTAAGTTTTGAAGAGTACCATTTACTTATTTCTACACATCAGTGTGGGCTTAGGATGTTAAATAGATTAAAAGGCTAAGAGAGGTCAGTGAAGTAGACTCTCTTTCTCTCATCCTGACTTTTTTCCCTTGCAAAGTTTTTGGACTTTCTTTAGAGTGTCCTTGGCAAACTCCTCTTAAGAGCCACCTCGGATACTGTATAAGTTTGTGGCGCTCTGAACCCCGGCCCCCTCCCCTCCTCTGGTCGACCCCCCCGAAACTCCTCTCCTGAGCAGGCATTCAGCAAATATTTGCCTGCGGGGTCAAGATATTAATAAGCACTTTTCGGTCGCCTTTTATACCCGGGGCGCTCGGGAGCGCGGGGCAGCGGCGGCGCTGCCGGCGGGGCCCGGGCAGGTGAGCGTGGCTGTACCTGCAGCGGGGGGGCCGAGCCCCCCAGTCCCCCGGCGGGCGTGGGCTGCCCCGGCCGTGACACGGGCACTCGGGGCCGAAGGGGACACAGGGGCGACCGCGGGAGTAGCCGCTCCGCCGAGGACGGACACGTCGTTTCAATTTAATCTCATTTAAAAAGACGTAACTAATAAATTTGTATGGACGGGGCTGCCGGAGACGTAAAGCAGAGTCGATAGTGGTTCAATCCCATTGAACCCTATTGAAAACCATGACAACAAGGAACAAGCTCCGATTTATCCCGGCGAGTTAAAGCACATTGTGGGAAGGCGTCAATCACCTATTATTCCAGATCTGAACAAATGCAAAATCTTGACTGGAACAAATGCTTCCAACAGGTCCGGGACATAGGGCTACATTTCCCTTTTGTTCACGGCCTAGCAGTTGGCATGTATTTGTGCTCCCCTCGCTCCGACCACCCAGGACGGCTGGGAGGCTGTGCTCGGAGCTGAGAGATAACTACTGTCACCAGGCACGCTTGATAGGTGGCTGCAGTAATCACGGCCTGGGAATCGTTTATATGGAGCCTGTCCAGTCCCGAAGAAATATGCGGGAAGGTGGCCAAATGAAGCCTTGTGCCCCGTTCATCGCGCCCACAAATCTCGCCGATATAAATCTCACCTCTGCCTTGTCGTTATTGCTCTACTGACATCTTCCCCAAGAATTGTAGCTTCTCCCAGAAGCGACACCCAGATCAGGGCGGGGAGGGGCAGTGGCGGCCGGGGCACGCGGGCAGCAGGTCTGGGGGACGAGAGAGGGGCTGGATAGATATAATCTATACACAATAGCTTATAGATGCCTGTTTGGACAGGGAAATTAGAACCGACAAAGCGGCCGGAGGGAAGAGTATCTCCTCGCCTAACTGAATTTCCCTTCGCGGGCCCGCAGCGCATCGCCGCAGGGTTTCGCGACGCTCCCCCGTCGGGGATGAGCTGTGGGAGCCTCGAGCCGCGTTCAGAGGAAAACTGATCTGCTGGGGAGAGGCTGGGTGTCTCCTTCCCTCCAGGCTTTGCTCCGTCCAGCCGGACTCGCCTCCCACTGCTTCCCGAGGCGTGCGCCCGGTCGCTCCCGTGAAACCGGCGGGAGCTGTGGGGAAGGCCGCTGCGGCGGGCGGCTGGGAGCGTGTCCCGCCTCCGCCCTCCGCGGCCCCACGGCTTGACCCGCGCTGCGCCACCCGCGTGAAACATCGCCCCCATCGGTCACTTCTACGGCTGCCCTGCAGCTGGGGACCGAGCCCCGTCACTGCGGGTTTGCGTTTGAACGGCACGCTGGTCTGCTTGTTTCTGTCTCTATTTTCTTACAAGTCCTCGGCGGCCGCCGAGGCTGGGCAAAGCCCGGCCCCAGCTTCGCGGGGGGATAGGGCCGACCGGTGAAAGGACGAGGGAAGGTGAAGCTGAGGGAAGGCGCTCGTCCCGCTGAGCTGCAGCCGGGTGTCTCCGAACCGTGCCCAGACAATATCAGCACCCTTCTCCCTGGGGGCGCCGGTCCTCGGCTTCGTTTGTTGCCTCTTTCGGCAGATGAAGCAGCAGTCTGCAGGGACGGCGCGCATAAATAGACGAGCCGTGTTTGATCTTTTCTCCCTCTCCCCAGCTGGAGTCGTTTCAGTCACTCGTTCACCCCGCCTGAGGGGATATTCCCTGGGTTAGCACAACGCAAACTGGTGATTAAAAAAAAAAAAAAATCATCCCTACCCCCCTCCCGACTCTTCCTTATGGACCGAGTACGCCAAGCTCCCTCCATCATCTTTCTCGAGGAAAAGGTGCACCTTCCATCTACCACGCCCAGGAGACGCAAAATACCCCATCCCAGAGGTCTCTTTCCTTAACGCACACACCCGCCAGCCTTCCCCGCCGACAGCTCAGTCGAGGTGTGAAAAATGCCCCGTTGAGGGTAGGAAACCTGCCAACAACAAGAAGAGAATTTGGGGTAGCACTGCAAACAGCTCGGCAAATAAAACAAATAACGACTTTAAATTCCTTCCAGATTTAAAGAAAGAGGCAA
>WAAG01082821.1:53082-64615 GCA_013390105.1 Tichodroma muraria
GGCGCGGCCGGGCTCGGGAGGGCCGGGCGGCGGAGCGCGGATCGGGGCGGCGGCAGGCCCGGACGAGGCTGGCCGGGGCCACGCTCCCCTGCGCCGGCCTCACCCGAGGGCGAGGATGCCGCGTGAGGCGCGAATTTTGTAAAACCTCCGCTCCTCCTATTCGAGAGATTGCTTGTTAAAAATTAATGACCATCCTAGCGACCTAGTGTATTTTCAAATAGCTGACTCTTCCAGTGACTAATAAAATGATTTTTGGCAAATAAATCTTTCCCGGCGGAGAAGTGTAGTGTTGACGACTGGGACTGTTTCGTAGGATTGCCTCCTGTGCTATAAAATCTTAAATACTTGTCTCGATAGCAACAGTCGAATTTTACTTTAAAGTTCGTTTATTTTATTCACATGAGCCGGTAAACGGCAAATAAATTTTGCTGCAAGCATCCCTCTATAAACGCGATGATAATTCCTACGGGAAGCGTTGAGCCCGGAGTCTCCCGCTCTGGAGACTCCCGCTTCCCACTACTTTGTGTTTTAAGCGGCCACGGCTTCCATAGAGCCACGAAGGCAGGATCCAGAATTAAGTCAATCTTCCCGTTAGCCTGAAACCGTCCCAAATTTCGTCTGGGGAAGGATAGCCAAGAAGTTATGTTTTGAAACTATTTGGTAACTATAGATTTTATTACTTTGGGGTGAAAATAATAATATATATTTTCTGCCAACCGCCAGTGGAGGAAAAGCCCTAAAATTCCCTACAAAGCTAAACCCAGGTCCCTGAAATACGGACTAGACCGGCTGCTTTCATCCCTCCGTCGGCACCTGTGGACCACGAACGCAGAGGGAATATTTGGGGTAAAGACCCCACGAGGACTGATAGAGACAGCGTGGCCACCGAGGAAAAGGTGTCGACGGAAAGGAACACGCAGAAGATATTTGAGTGGGGATTTTATTATGTATTTTTTAATATATTCCCTGGAAGGGGATAATTTTGGACAAGGTATGCCCCTGGGATGTGGTGTGCTGCCTACACATCCCGGGGAGCCTACGGAGAGCGAAGTTGGAGGTGCTGCCGTCGCGGATGAGGAGATGAGCAAAAGCACACACCGGTTTCAGTGGGTGATTTTGGTCGCCTCCTCCTCCTGAATGGCTCCGCTCTCCTCCCAGCCCTACCTTACCCAGGGCTTCGCACCCTCCACCTGTGCGGCTCGGGTGTCGCCTCTGTCCTCGGTGCGGGAGGATCAGACCCAGCTACAATGCAGGACAGGCTGGGGAGAACGAAGGGACGCCAGTGATCTCCTTCCTGCTTGGACAGGGGGCCGTGTGCCAGGACGGAGGCGCAGAGCGGATCAGGCCCCTGGGCTGTGCGGGAAGGACCTGGGGAAACATAGCTTCTGTGTCACCTGGGTTTGGTTTTATTGGTTGGTTGTTGGGGTTTGATTTTTTGTTGTTGTTGTCTTTCCCCCGCCCCTTTCCCTTTATTTTTCCTTCTGGCATCGAAATCTTTTTTTTTTTTTTTTTTTTTTTTTTTTTTTGTCTCAGCTGCTGGCCACCTTGTCTCCCATATGGATGGGGTTATCTTAGAAGAATCTCCCAGAGAATCGCTCCTTAAACCTCCTTTTGTTTTGGAGGTTGAAAAGAGCATTGTTGTGCATGAAAAGGACCTAGACAAAATCCGCACTGTTTCAATTCAGGACTGTTTAATCAGTCCCTAGTGACAATTTTATGGGTTTTAGGCGGTACAATAGCATCTTTTAAAACCTTGTGGCCTTCATGAAAACAAAGGGCTTGAATTTTATGGGCTTACAACTCCAATTAGAACGGTGCCAATGTGTATGGGAGATTATCAAATTTGTATCATAAAACCCCTCTATAATAAATGATTACTGGAAGCTGGGGAGGGGTGTGGGGGAGAAAGGACCCAGATTTCAAGCAATGGACTTTGTCGCATGTAGTTTTAAAAGTACAGATGCTGCCCTCCATTTTAACGCTTTGTGACCCAGCTATGCAGCAGAATCATCTGTGGAAATAGTGTGATAATGTCATTAGGAAAGGGAACAAAGGCAACGGGACAAGACTGCTACTCCTCAGCACAAATCTATCCTCCATCAGCTGGCCCAGTGTTTGCAGCATCTCGCCTGGAAGGGTCCCTCCCTGGCTCCTCACTCATCTGAGCTGCTGTCCTCTCCAGGAGCCCCCACAGCCATAGGAAGGATTTGTAAAATAGGGGTGCCTCCTTAAATTACTGCTTTTATGAGCTACTGTACATCCAGGTAATGACAGGGCATGTCCCTTACCAAACCCAGGTTGCAGTGATTTTCTCTGATCACCAGCTGCAATGTCACCTGGCATGGGTTTCTTCACAAAAATTGTGTGAGTTGCCTTTTACCAAGGCCTGGGAATGGGAAAGGTGCAATTCCCTGGCACTGGCAAAGGCTAACGAGGTGCTCTTGCAGAGTGAAGTCCTCTCAACAGGGTACAGGGAAGATGGCAGAATCATGTACAAGCATGGAGAAAAGCATCCCCCTTAATATAATGCACCCAAGTAGAAAGAAGAATGCATTAAATAATGAGACAATTCAATAGTCTATGGAGATTCACAGTGAAGAAAAAGTCTTGTGAAGAGGATAGGGTGGAACTGAAAATATTATTTTTTCTTGATGGAAACAAATTAATCTGTCTAAATTTTAAGCGCATTTAGCAAGGAAAATAGTTAACTTTACTAATGGTTAAGCTGTATCTAGGAGATATTTAACAAGTGCCATTGATAACAGCTTTAGGGAAGAGAAACTTAGTGCCTTTCAGTGTATTCTCTGTTACTTTGACTTGTTTTTTGATAAGGCACAAAATCACCTCAGTTGTTTGTTTGGATTTTTTTTTGTGTCCTCCTCAGAGGGGTGAATGCACAGTTTCTGCCTTTCGTCTTTCTTTTTCCCCACCAGGTCTCATTCTTACTTTTACCCTGCAAACAGACCTGTGAATTTCACTGAAACTGATGAAGCATACCATGATCAAGACCTAATGCCATCTTCATCTAATGAGAAGCATTGCTAACATCTACAAACATATTCCTGGTACTTTATTCTTTGTCAGGAAATAAACTATTGACTTTGCAAAGGCCCAGCCCTGTTTAAGCGGGGGCCCCTGGGCACGTGTTTGTTAACGTAGGACTAAGACATTAAAGACATTAAAACAAGTCACCAGATTGTCTCTATTTTTTGGACAATAGTTCTGAAAGAGCATATGATCAAGCGTCTTTGTGGTACTTTATGAAAAAGTTGAGTGTGTCCCTGCCAATGCTCATCCATCATTCGTCTTTGTATATACATACACCAAGCATTTTAAAAATCACAACAGATGAAAAACATCACCTCTGAAGCAGAACTGTGCCATGCTCCAAATTCTCTTGTCACTGACTTAGGAAAGGCTCCTGAAAGCCTTGCAGTATGTATATCTTGGCTAATGACCCCTCTGGACTGCGTTGTTATCTAAGTGCAGATCAGGTCTGTTGAAACTTTCGGAATTTCATCCCCTTGTACCTCATAGCTTTTGATAGGAATAGGCCTTCCACCCTTGCTGAGAGCCCAGCTGATGCTCTAGGATCACAGTGAGCTCATTTTGCTTTCAGAAGCAGGTGGTGTCCAAACCTATTTGTGGAGAAGCCCAGTTCTGGCTCTCCCTGTACTCAGAGACCTTCACAAGTTGCAGTTCATTGTTTATGATAATGTCTTGCTGGACTTGAGTCCCTGACAGCTGCTGTTTCTTGAGAAATGGGAACAGCTAAGATACGAGGAATAGCAGCTTCTGAGCCTTAGTAATGGTACTCAGCCTTTTCTTCAAAAGCCTAGGTAGTGCAGCTTCCTTTTCCTCAGACGGTGCTTCCACCCCCTGAGCGTTGGACCAGTCCCACACGTACTGGCCATGACGTAGTGAACTCTTTCCAGAATTCCTGCCATGAACAAAGAATTGCAAAACAAAGACTCCACTTTGTTTTGCAATTCTTTACAATTCTCCACTCCACTTACTATACATTAAAAAAAAATTAGACAAAAATTTAAGTGCTGCCAGTATCAGCAATGGCAGAAGGACCCCAGTCACCTCACATAACTTTCAGGAGGCTTCTGACACACTGTGCTGGTTTTGGCTGGGATAAAGTTGATTTCCTTACATTAGCTAGTACAGGATTGCTTTGGATTTGTGATGAAAATGGTTTTGATAATACAGATTTATTTTTTTTATTGCAGAGCAGTGCTTGTACTGTATCATGCTCTTTTCTGTTTTTCATACTGCCCCACCAGCAAGAAGGCTGTGGGTGCACAAGAATGTGGGAGATTCACAGATCAAAGAGATATCCCATGTCATATGGCATCATGCTCAGCATATAAAGCTGGAGGAAGAAGGAGGAAGAGGAGTTGTTCAGAGCTCTGGAATTTGTCTTCCCCAGTAACTGTAGTATGTGATGGAGCTCTGATGAGCACTTGCCTGCCCGTGAGAAGAAGTGAATTGTTTTGCTTCGTTTGTGTGAGTGACTTTTGTTTTCCCTCTTAAACTGCCTTTATCTCAACCCATGGATTTTCTCATTTTTTCCTTTCAATCCTCTCCTGCTTCAGTGGTAGAATGAGCAACTGGCTGTGTGGTGCTTAGTTGCTGGCTGGAGTTAAACCATGGCACTCCGTTTAAAGTGAACTTCCTGTGGGAAAGGAGGCAATGAGTGGGGAGTTACCCATAGCAGAAAAGTTGCTTTATGCTCCTCAAGCACAGAGCTCAAGTAACACTCAAGAGCAGAGGAGCTCAGATCAACAGTAACACTATTAAAATGATACAAAAAAATCACACATCTACTGGGTGTAACAAGCCTAAAGAGACCTCTGTCTGCCACTAAGCACAGATTACTGAGCTATGAGATCAGGTTGCTTTTTATTGTATTCAGGCTCACAATTGCCTTCTAAATGATGAAGGAAATCAGCTCTCTAGACCAAGGATGTTGGCAGTTGTGCCAGTTTTCATTCTGTTTTCTCCAGTGCTTTTCTATTTAAAAGAGGTCATAAAGTCTTTTGGAAAAAGCAAAAATCTCTCCAGAACACAGCTATAACATTTTTAATATTCAGGACCAACATGGAGAAAAGTCCATTTCTGACATCCACTGGTTTCAGGCTGCCTTCCTGAATAAAAAAAGACCTAATCATTTACTTCTTCACAGGCCTTTGGTCAATCTAATTCTTAAACTTCAGAGTTAGTTATCCTCTTCAGAATCTGACAGAATTTGATTCTAGATAAGTAATACTTTAAAAGATAAAAGGAAGAGAGAGACACAGCAGAAAGACAGGAAAACCAGTAACAACAGGGAAAAGAATAAATCTCCTCACCACTTTTGGTGCACAGGATGTATTTTCATGGAAAGTCCATGCTGCTTTTGAACAGTCAGGGGCATCTCCCATGCAGGACAGCCCTGCTCTTTAGTTCACAGTGTGGACAAAAATGATTTCTTGACACTCCCACAGTTTTTGACTTTGAAATATTTGTTGGCAGGAAGCATCTGACTTTTTACACTGTGAATGCAGCTTTCCTCTTATGTCCTTATTTTCCTGTTTGAGTTGGTGGGGGTTTTGGTACTTAGGTGATGGCTTTATGATATTCAACACTAATCATGATTTTACTAAATCCTAAATATAGCCACTTCAAAATATAATAAAATATTGATCTGGAGAGAAAAAAACCCTTCTGTTGTTTGTGTGCATTCATGTAGAGCTCCTAATTGGACACATCTGCTTTCTGCAAACTGCAGTATCATCTATTATAATTGCTTTGCCATCACACTTCAGAAAACTCCTCTACTGCTGCTCACTGGGCACCATTTGGGAGGTCCTCATGATCTCTTCCATTTCTCTGTTGCTTTCAGGGGGTTTCATGTTATCAGACATCCTTCTGTGCTATTTGTACGCACAGTTGGAAGGTTTATGTGACTGTTTTTACTCAGCTTTTCCCTTTACTTCTCTTACACTGGCCTCAGGATGCTACTATTGGGATCTTTAATGTTGAAGTTTTTCCTTCATCACCATAGGTATTTCATCTGTGTATAGTTTACCTACTTCTACTGGTGACTGAGATGGTGTTAATATTCTTTCCTCCCTCATATTTTCTTTTTAAACCAGTAATTTAGCACTCTATTTTCTTCACTCATGTCTAATATAATGATCTTGAGGAATTAAATTTACTACTGTGTAACTTTCAGACTCAATTTTGACAGTACCAATGTGTACATGTGTGAATACTGCCGCATTTTTGTGTCTGAATTTGGCTACTGAAAAATATCCTCATCTGTGCTTCAAAGAAACCTAGACTTTATTATTATTTTTGGCTTTGAGTACTATAGTTTAAATATTCCTTGGGCAACAGAGAGCTGAGTTTTGAGTGCACTGAAATTTCAAGACACTACAGGAATACTGTTTTGGTGTTTACATATTAAAAAGATGTTGAAGCACTCAAGAGCCATTGTGGAAGAACTGCAGGGAAGGTGAAGGTTCGGCCATCATCCTGTGGAGTGAAGGCTGGGGTAGGTGTCCTGTCTATTCTAGCTTAGCAAAGAGGCTGGTGAAGCAACTGAAGTAAAAGCACTCACACAGCAATCATAACCTTGGGCATAAAAGGCCTTTCTGTTCAGCTGGCTAAGTTCAATGAGGTCCAATAATTTGACAAAACCTACTCTGAAATTTGTCTTAACTCCTAACTAGTGGAATAATAAGGTCTTTTTACCAGGATTTGGTGACAAAATCCCTGGCTCTGAAAAAATTTCATGGGATATTTGAGCAAAAATGTTCCCATTTAGTCATAGATATTTGCCTTGTGCTGAGAATGAATTTCAGTGATTCCCCATGGCTCATGGCTCACAGTGTATTAGAGATGACAGTGCCTGGTCAGAACTGACCCTTCTGACCTTTAAATATGAACATTTATATTTGTCACCTGGTGGACTTCAGGTACCAGAATGCAAATTGTCACCACTCTTGGGCTACTTTCTTTTCAGATAATCATGAAAGAACCCAATCAATCAGTATCAAGAAGAGGGTTTTGCACCAGGTATAGCTAGAAAGCTCTTCAGTGCTACAGTTGCATGCACCAGCCACGAGGTAAATGGCTTGCCTAGAAGAGGTGCTGAATTTGGGGTAGATGGAGCTGCAAGGGTAGTGGTGGGGCTGTGCAACAGTGCAGGCTCTTGCTTGCTGCGTGGTGTGGCCCCACAGCCCTTACTGCTGATGGCAGGTGCTGGCTCTTCTGGGCTGCTTGAAAAATCTGCACCCAGCTGCACGTAACACTCTATGTCTCTACTTCTAGCAGCACCCACCTACCAGTGTGCAGATATCCTGAGGCAAGGATGATAGCAGAAGGCCAGATCCTCACCTTTCTCCCCAGCACCTTTTCCCCTGTTCTATGGCAGCACGAAAATCACCCATGCTGTCTTAGGTCTCCTTTTGGTCACTATCCTTTCTCTCTCTAGCATTGACTTCACAGAAAATGGGGGCTGCTAAGGACATCTTCAGACTGGGTATCCAAGGGCACCTTGTAACAGCTGGGAAAAGAGTTGAAAAATCAGGAGGCTGAGGAAATATATGTGTAACTGTCTTGCTTTTTCTTTCCTCTTTCCTCGCTCTCTCTCCACCATCAGGCTATGCCTACTATGGAATCAGGCCAGTAGCTGCTCCTAACAGCCTCACTTTGCATTTTTCACTATTGTCACTGTATCAACCAATCATGTAAAAAAATTACATATTGACTTGGCAGGTGCTTCTGTTTTGAACATGATTAAATAACTTTTTATTGTCATCTTCAAAGCATTTTTACAGTCATTTACTGAGTGAAAGGGGCTCTGATTTTGTGAGTATCTGCCAGAATATGTTTGATCCTGTCATCATTTCTTCAGAAAATCACGCGCCTGTAGCTAGAGCACAAGATATGGTAAGTGCATGAATTGTCCATTGCACTCTGCACTTACAACACTGCCTTCATTGTCAATGATAACAACAGCAGGGGAGAGATCTTGGGAGTTAAACTACCTGCTGTTTTCTCCTTGATGTTTGAGCTCTTGGATGCTGCATGAATCTCAGAGATGCAAGGAGTCACTTCTTTGTTGATGCCCTATTTTGTGGGTTGTTTAAACATGGTATGCTGTTGTAATTAGAGCTGATGAGAAAGGAGGATTTCTATTTCACAGAAGATGCTGGGTGTTTCATTGTGCATCAGCATGTCAGAATTACAGCATTGATGGAGACCTGGGCCATGCTTTGCTGCTGCTCGTGAGCTGCTCTGTGAACTTCCCTTGGACACCCAATTTTGAGTTCCCATCAATCTCCCACATATTGAATGAACAGTATTCACATGTACACCTCAAATTTCCCAATTCCACTGAGTCAGCTCTTTGCTGCAAACAAACAGTTAGAGCACTCCCTGTCAGCATGATCTATCTATGCAACAGCCTTCATTGACCTTCATCTAGGCTTACAGTTTCTGTGCACATCAAAATAGAAGTACTTCTTGCTAGATGAGTTAGGCTAGTAATATTGTGTGCATGAAGCAAAGAGAGTTACAAGTAGCACATCTTCGTTTAAATTTAGCAGTAACCAGCTGGCCACATTCTGTAGGAAGCAGGAAGGGAGGAATCACAGGGAGGAAGGGATCTGATGAAAAATCAAGCAGAGGCTATAAAAACATTTCTCTAAAATGGCAGCATAATGAAAAAGGGATGCCAAGCAAAGAGCTTACTGATCATCTGTGTGTCACTCATAACATACTGCAGCTAGCTCAGCCCTTGGTTTGGAGGGGACATGCAGGTGTTGGGAAGGATCGCTTCCCACGCATGGTATTTCTGCAGGATTCTTTTCCACAGTGCAAAACTTATTTGCACTTCATTACCACCCTTTGTGACAGACTGTTAAAGTGCAAGGTGAAAAAGACAGAAAGTTGAAGAAAATGAGTGTCATCGCTCCTGAGAACAACCAAAATGAGGCTGAAAGTAAAGGTTTGACTCTCTAAAAATAAAACCAACCCTATGGACTAAGTGACTCCATCTTTCCCCTCATTTTCATGCTCCTAAGTCCCCCAGCACTACTGCTCCTTAACTGTTGCTCTGCCATCTGTGTTTCTTCCAATGCTGGCTGTGTCAGAACTTCCCTTTGAGCACCATTACTTTTCCTCTCATAAAATTATTAGCAGAGAAATGAAGCTCATAAAATCAGCTCTCATGGAACAATTTGAGAGACAAAAGAAGCAGTTAATAATAACAATGACCTTTGACATTGCAACAAAGCAGCTCCTTACATCAGGAAGGCAAAACCATTTGCTTTCAGGACTTCTTTCATTTGGTTGGAAATGTAAAAGGAAGGAGACTGTAAGAGATGTCTAAGACTCATATGAATATCTCTGACTGTGCTGGGTCTGGCTGAGCTGGAGTTAATGTTTCCCACAGCAGCCCTCAGTGCTGTGCTTTGTAGAAAGGTGTGGATAACACACCGGTGTTTTGGTTGCTGCTGGGCAGGGCTGGCACAGCATCAGGGATATTTCCCAACTTTCCCCCCCACCAAGGGGCTGGGAGTGGGTGAGATCCTGGGCACAACCAGGCCAGCTGATTCAAAATGACCAAAGGGATATTCCATACCATGTGACATCAGCTCAGATATAAAAGTGAAGGAAAGGGGGAGGAATGGGGGGGGCATTTGTTATGAACAGTGTTCACCTTCTGCAGCAACCACTACAGGTGCTGAAGCTCTGTTTCTCAGGAAGTGGCTGAACATCACTTATTGATGGGAAATAGAGCATCTTTTTTTTTCTCTTTGCATAAGAGCATGCAAATTTCTGCTTTAGTAAACTGCCTTATCTCAACCTAGGAGATATTCTGTCTTATTTTCTCTGCCCTGCTCAGCTGGGATGTGGAGTGATAGAGCAGCCACATGGGCACCAGGTGTCCAAGGTCAACCCACCACACTAACGAAGGGATGTTTCTGGCTATATTACTGTGTTTATGTTTATGTGCCTATGACACATGTTCAAGACCACAAATTACATGGTCTACTACAAAAGTAGTATTATAGTCTTACTACATGGTCTTCTACACGGTCTTACTACACAAGTATTAAAAATCAATGAGTCAGATCTCAAAAATCATGAGGCCAATGTAAACAATAATGAGATTTAATGGAAAAGGGATAAACCTTTTTGCCTCCCAGTTTCTGTTTGAAGAACAATTTTGTTACATTTTAAATGTTGCTTGATCTATTTTGTCTTTTCAGAAGAGACCTTTCAGCTCAGTGAGAACTAAAATGGATTGTGTTTGCATGCGTTGTCACTTCATCATTTGACCTCAAGGACTGGGATACTGAAATATTACAGTGGCAGGCCTGTGAAAATCATGAGTTGATGAATTCTACGTTTTCAAAGGCCTGCTATAAAATAATCTGCCCCTCATGTGTTTAGCTGTGGTGGAAAGGTCCCTTCAGCTTTATCCCTACTTTTAAAAGCATCATGGGCCAGCTATTCAGATGGTACTCATCACCACAGCAGTAGGAACATCCATCCATCCATCCATCCATCCATCCATCCCCAGCTGAGGGTTTGACCTGATTAATTTAATCACCTGACATTGATGTATGCATAATACACGTTTTCTCACCTTCAAACGTACACAGCTCTAGTCCATAGCCTTTGACTAATGTGCTATCTTTATTTCTCAAAACAGCCCCTTGCCAGTGTCTGCATCCCAAATTAGCAACAGATCCTTTGAAACAGTGACTCCTCATCCACATATTTCCCTACAAAACCCAGCTTAAGGGTATTGACCCTCTGGATAGATTGGAACAGCATCCATGAAGTTGCAGGGGCAGCCATGCCACGAATGTGGAAAGATTCACAGGACTTTCACTGTGCACCTTTCACAGGCCAAAAGCCACATGGCTTTCCTGAAACCCTGTAACACCTAGTCCCCCAGGACACTTGTACATTATAACAAGCATTAGACTTCTTACATTAACAGCTAATGCCCTACTGTAAAAAAAGAAGGAAATCAAGGTGAGAGAAATAGTAAATGAAAGAGAGAAAGAAGAGAACATGCACATCGAAGCAGAGAAAGTGAAAGGTCTTTGTCATGAGGTAGCTATGTACAGCTCTTGGGAGATCTGGAGTTTCAAATGTGACCACTGCAGGGACAGACAATGTGCAGGTGAAATGGCTGAAGTAGCCATTGAGAATGCAGCCATTGAGAGTGTGATTTTTGTGTGCTCTGTAACTGTGAGGCAGTGCCACAGTACTAGCATTTTTCAGACATATCCTGTTGATCTGCTCCTCTGCTGCACTGCAGAGAGGACAACACATCCACAGCTGACTAACCAGGGCTGCTTGGGAAGCCATGAAATATGTGGGTGATGCAGAGATTCACCCTGGCCTGCCAGGGTGTGGTGACTCCCATGATTGCTAGATCACAGGACTATCCAGAACAGGTTCTCTCCTACTTTTCTGGTCGCCCTTCTGGGTGCCTTTGCTATTTGATCTGAATTTC
>WAAG01082824.1:347-16465 GCA_013390105.1 Tichodroma muraria
ATCAGTATTTTTTTACAGAAAGGAAAAGATTTCTGTGTGGATGCTTCACTAGATAATCTGCAAAAGTGCATGAGTGTAAAATAATATTTCATTTTATTCAGTAATGCTCTAAAGTTAGATGCTTAACATTCCAAGTACAAACTGAATGTTGATTTTTTCTGATTAATTTTGTATTCCCTCTGAAACTAACAAATTAGTGTTAATATAAACTGCACCACGAATGTATGTGTCCTGACAGACCTGTAAAAACTCTGCTGGAGTTAGTGTAAGGCCACTTTGGGAATCAGCAGGGACTGTTTATGTTTGGACATCTGTAGGCTCACATGTATGACTTTCACCAGTTTTCAAGAGCTAACAGTCCAAATGATTTTTTGTCATTTGGATCACAAAGGATATAGACAGATCTATTAACACTCTCTGATGTGGAGATGGCTGACTTCTTCAGTTTAAGATTAATAATTAGGCTTTTCTGAAGTAGTAATTAGAGTTTCATCTTATTGAAGCCTATATACCTGGAATAAAGTTCAAAGGATTCCTCAGCAACATTCTTTCTTAAACAGTAGTTAAAACGGGCAGGTGAAGGTCTTTAGCCTGAAAAACCCAGGAGCTCAGACAAACTCTCCTAAATGTTACCTTCCTACTGAAAAATCTATGGACTAATAATGGGACTGAAAGTGTACTAAACTTTTGTAAAAAGGTCTGGGCTCCTCATAGGTAGTGGAAAATCTTCACAGCTTCCACAGACGCCAAATGTAGCTCACTTGCTTGAATATGGCTACATGCGAATATGTTACAATATTCATATTTGGAATTTCTTCCATCCAAAGCTTTAAAGTAATTTCATAAATACACAACATTGTGATAGAAAAGTAAATAACTAGTATTAATATCCTTCTTATGTAGATCAACTTTATGTAGGTTTTTTTCAAGGTTTCTCCTGATATCTTTCTGAAATTTGGTAAATGGAACTCCGTCTTTGTCCTTCTTATTAACTCTGTGTACCATGATATCTATCATGTTGTAGTTAAAGCTCTCTGAATTGGAAATTTCAGGAACTCATTTTAAAATAAAATACTCTGCAACAGCAAAATAGAATTTACTTTCCTTAGAAAAAAATAATTGCAACTAGAAGATAGCAATGTCATGTCTCCAAAGAAGACAAGCCAAAATTTAGAACATGACCTAATTTTAAACATAGAAAATGGTTTGTTGCATTCACCCCACAGAGAATATCAGCTGAAGTCAATTGCACATCATTCAGATAAGACGGTCTAACTAAACCTTTTTTAGTGCTTTCCATACAATTCTAAGCCAACTGAAATTATTAACCTTTCATTGATAAAGGAAACCAGTTTTAAACTGATAATATCTTCTAATGATAGGCTGGAATAGGCCTAATGATAGGCCTAAAAGCTGGAATTTAATACAAGTAGACATTTTATTGTATCCTGTAAAGCATCCAGTTCAGCTAAAGCTGAGGAGCTACTTAAAAAAATAGTATTAATAAACACATTCTCATTTAAAAAATGATAAACCTAAAGATGTCTCCAGAGACTATGCACATACACATCAGAAAAAAAAATAAATCAGAAAAAAACTTGAACTGGTATCTTCCATAAAGGTGGGGTCATAGTAGAGTTGGACAAGGTCATCATATTTGTCAAAAACGATTTTCCCTTCATGCAGTCACCAATTGTCATCCACAGGTTGGATGTCACCAATCCATCTCATTTTCTATGTGCCTTAGCATAGTTTCCAGGAGGATTGAAGTTATTTGCCATATCACTAAGTGAATTGTTGATGTCAACTTATATTTATATTTTACTCATGAATTTTCTAGGAGAACCAGGCATTGTCATGCTTTTAGCATTAACTACATAAACATGGAAATCAAACGTGATCTCTATGATACCAGAGTTCCGTGATAATCCCAAGGGTTCATAACATGAGGCCTCCAAGTGTACTTAAGATTCAGCCTAAGAGTACTTTCTTTTTATTAAGTAGGCCTACTTGGGTAACTAAGCAAAAAGTTATTCTTTCCTACTTCGGGAGCCAAGGCAGTGCATAATATTCATGAAGCTGACACAACCTGGCTTAGTGACAAGCATTTACTTCTAGCTAGGGCTTTTGGGAATTAACGATATTAAAATAATTTTTTCAGACATCTCTTATACCCTATTGATTTGTAATGAAATGTCCATCTGTTTTCATAAACAGAACATGATCCATACCCCGTGTACCTTTCTTCAGGAATCTCCAATATCTCCTATGTATGGGTATTTCAGCAAGAGTTAAATCTAATTGAATGATAATTTGCCATAGCATTACAAATTGTGGTTTAACTAGAATTATGTGGAACTTTATATAAAACCCAATCAGACAGTAAAACAGATTTTTAGCCTTAAACCAGAGGTCATCCTTCCACTGAATTTTAATGAGATGTTCTGAATCCCTCAGAGGATAGAAACGTCTTTAACCCTTGCATTGCAAAGAAGGATTTGTAAATGACAGTGCTTCAAAATTCCCTAATAAAATGATATCATGGTGACATCACGAATCAATGTGATCTATTGTCAATTAACCCAATTTATCATAATGAACAACAACAACTTTCCAACGACCTTTCATAGAAAGAAAATAAAAGTATCTTTACCATACCAGGGCAGAAAAAGAAATTGAAGAATTGATTAAGAATTTTAAGAGTTGGTTAATACAAGAATTGGTTAAGAAAAGCCCGAATCTTTGCTTCTAGAGGGTTTTGGCAGGGAAGTTGTATGAAGAACACACAGCTGTGGCGCTGAGCAGCAACCCTGAAGTTTAGGCTTAATTTTTGGGGGTTTATTCTTCCCATAGACCTGATGAAAGAGTGAAATATACTGTGCATCTGAGTTAACAATTATGGAATACATCTAAGATGAAACTAAATCACACGCATGTAAATTATGTTTATTTACAAGGATAAGTTTATATATGGATTTATAGTGAGTTCTGTAAGACTTTTGAGGTGAAAATTTCTGTGTGAGGACCTCCCTGAAGGTCAGAGACCTCCTGTTTGTATCCATTGCACTTGGTCTTGTCACAAGCACAACAGAAGACAGCCTGCATGCATACCAGCCCCCTCCCTTCATGTGTTTGTATACATTGAGGAGATTCCCCCGAGCCTTCTCTTCTCCAGGTTGACAAGTCCCAGCCCTCTCAGCCTTTCTTCACATGGAAGATGTTTCAGTTCCTTTATCATCTCAATGGTCCTTTGTTGGATGCTCTCCAGTATGTCTGTGTTTTTTCTTGTACTGAGGAGCTCAGAACCAGACACAGCTCTCCAGATGTGGTCTCATCAGTGCTAAATTCAGAGCAAGGATCACCTCCCTCCACCTGATGGCAACAGCTCCATGCAGCACATGATGCCATCAGCCTCTTCTGCCACAAGGGCACATCTAAGGCTGGGTGCATGAGCATTGGGGGGATTGAACACTCAAGACTGTTACTCTGGTTAGCATAACCTCCTTAAATGTTAAAACTCATGGCAAAAATATCTAGTTTGAATCTTAGTTCTTCTGCAAATGAAAAGGCAAAGCAATGCCTAGTGGAGCTATGAATAATAACAAGCATCTGCACCACGCCTGCTTTAAATTTATTCAAATCAGCTTTTAAGGTCCTGGGCTGGGTTGTATTTGGTTTTGTCAGAATCATTAGTAGACAAATGCTGACCATTACAGGAAAGGGACTCTATTCTTTCTGTGTGCTCTGCATGTCAGAGCCATGGAATACTTTTCTCTTTTTTAGCCTGCAGACCCTTCTTATGTTTGAGTAGATAAAATTAAATTGGAGATCGAGCAAATAGTGTTAGATATTTTAATGCAGGCAGATATGGTTGCTGCTGGATAAGAGCTTATGCTTCTATTATGTTCTAAATTTGAATAACTTGGTACAGCAAAATTCCTTTAGTGTTATTAGCAAAAATAAAATCAGGAGAAAGCTTGAGTAGCTCTAGGCTTATGACCAACAATTTATCATGGAACTCAGATTAAGCCCATAGAGAATTCCTTTTATTTTATATTATTTTTTAAAAAATTCAAATTTATTAAATTGCCCTTTTGATGTCCTGAGTACTGGAAGGAAGACCTGCCCAATGGCAGTCCATGCTCTGCAAAGATTTATGTACCTTCTGAACTTTAAGTATATAAAAACACCCTCCTACATGTTTGAAGATAAACAAACAAACGATATATCATACTCAGGTAGCTGAGCTAGACTGTGCAATGCATGTCAGGTGTATACCCTGGTGCCAAGCACATTGGGAAGCTCATAATGAGCTAATTTATCTGATTTCTTATCCCAGCTAAACTCAGCACTCCTTAGACTAGATTACTTTTGCTGCTTAAAGCCAACTCAAGTATGGTTGGCTCAGACACCTTTTTGACAGACCATGGTATTTTAGCAGCTTTTGGAGATACTTCTTTGAAAATTCATCCTTAGATGAGGTTTTGAATCAGCAGCTGCTTCATGGACTGTCCTCTAAGGTGTTTACAGTGGCAGTAGTGTTTGCCAGAGTTTATCAGCTGGCAATGGGATACTGCAGAGAACAATATTATACTGACTCTCTGACGCCCAGGAGGTGCCTGATTCCTGGGGCTGGGATGCTTCTGCTCCATGACCTCCCCAGCCCCTGCCCCTCACTGGGGTGATGGCACCAGCCCTGGCCACGGGGTCCAGCCCTGACCTCCTGGTGGGAAGCACCACTGTCCCCAGATTCTACTCCACAGGGATGTCACTGTGCCATGACAGTTTTAAAAATTACGATTCTAAATTACACTTGGCAAGTTTTGCAGAATTAGTAGGTTTAGGAAAAAAACCCAGCCTTTCAAATTTCAAGTGCATAAATATTGTCTTTACATAACACTGCTTTTTGGCATATAAATTTAATGTCCCTCATGCATTTTTTCAGAGACTTTTAGCCCTCTGTATTTATTATTTAAGTGTTCATTTTATCTGTGCTGCCCAGAGAAAATATGAAATATAATAAACTGATTGACAAAATGAAGATTATGTGTATGCTCCCATGAGCAAAAATTTTACTTTTTGAGCACAGAGTCAAAATCTATTTTGAAGATTCAAAGAAACGTTCACTGGAAAAGAAACATGTACTGGAAAAGTACAAGAGCAGCAGAATAATTTATATAATATAGGAAAATCTGGACAGGCCCTAAAAATAACAGTAAAAGAACTATAGATGCTTTGCTCTTAATCACTGACTGCTCAAAGCATAAGGTCTAGAAATTACTCTACTGTTAACAGTCTGTATAAAAATATTTTAATGAGGTAAGGCAAAAAAATCTCAGGTTATGTTTCTTTGTTGATAAGAACAAAAGCCATATAGCCATTGTACATCAGCTTTTTGAGGGTTTTTGCTATCGATTCTGGCCTAAAACTTAATTGCTTTTATTCAATAGTTATATGACTTTAATTGTAGAGACACTAATTCTATGTATGGAAATTTCTATTACTTTTATTCTTTTAAAAATCTATTTAATTGCCGAAAATACATGTATACACTGAGAAAAGTATTCTTCTTTTCACACATACACAGGGTTTCAAAAGTATGTAAATCCCTCAACCTGCACTTACTTAAGTAAATACTTGGTTTACAATAGTGAAAATAAGAGGGGAATCTACTCAATTTATCCAATGAATTACTGTACTATGATAACATAATGCTACTTAGTGTATGTGCTGAAAAACATAGTTTATTTACAACCTGCCATCAGAGTTATTTTTGTTTGCCTTTACTGTACATATGAAAGACAGTCCACAGACTCTTCTTGTTTTGTATTTATTGTAATGCATATAAAACTTTACTAAATTTTTAAGAGTACACTTTACCAAGTTTTTTATGGGTATTGTAATGAATACCAAACAAGGAGAAACAAGCCGGAATTACAGACTTTGTGGGAATTAAGACACTAAACCTACCTTTCACAAATATCCCGTGGGTAGAATTTCTAAAAGCAGTTCTTGGAATAAGGTACCCAACTGCTATTGATTTTTCATTAGACATGTAATGGATGTAGTGCTAGAGAATGTTTTTTCTGTCTTTTATTAAAAAATAAATCTGAGTACAGTACAATACAGTGACTTTCCCAACTTAGGTCTATGCAAACGTATGGGTTGAAGAGAAATCACAACAAATGTTCTTAGAAAAAAAAAAAAAAGCGCACATTATTTGCATCCTTAACTTTCACATACTGTTTTTAGTTAATGGCTTAAATACACATTATGGTCGCCAGTGGTCAAAACTAAGAAATATTTAGGAACTATTGGCATGGTGACAAGTATATTTAGGTACCATTGTCACGGCGACAAGTGCATGAAGAATTTACAACTTTCCAGGCTGATTTCTTATTTTCAAGAGAAAATACTGTCATAGAATTAGGTTTGTTCTTAGTGTCACTTTTCAACTTCCACATTTCACAACATTCTGTAATTTAAGCAGCACATACATGTCTGCTCAGAGAAAAAACAAAACAAAACAAAAAAAAAACATGCAAAAGAACATTCAAACCAAACAAAAACCCTCTAACAGTGCATCATGGACCTAATCTTAAATATAGCATCTTACAAAGTCTCCAGGACTGCAGCTAAGACAGGAAACCACTTGTGCAGATGTATTAGAATTAGTTTGCAATTTCTAGCATAACTTCTGTAACATGGATATTTCTGTGTACTCTCTGGTGACAGGTGTCCTGCCAGCACCTCTCAAGCAAGAGGACTGAAAACTAAATCAGGTAGATTCTGCATCCAAGAGCAATGCCAGCCCTTCTAGTATGCTTTCCTTGGCTTTTCTTACCCACACACTCAGTGACCTATGAGCTCAAGATTTTATGTAGACCCAAATCATTAACTATCCCGTTGTGTAGCTGTTTTGCACTACAGAAAGATCGAAAGGCTCAGACAAAGAAGAGGCATTTAATCCACATAATAACCTCTGTAATTCTCCCAGTGTGGTTTCTGCATGGCATTATTAATTATTTCTGAGGACAGATTTGCCCTGAATGTTTATGTAAGGATAAAACTTATGTGTTTGCCATTTCCACATCTCCTAATTCCTAAAACAGTTTTTAATTTAAACCACAGAAGAAGAAATCGCATATCCCTTTGTGACCAGGCTTACCTATACCAGCCAATTGTGTCCAAACAAGTCAGAAGCTATCACAGGCAAAGGCACAATAAGGATTAGAATCAATAATCCACCAAATATGAGCTCCTCTGCTTAGCTAGAGCTTCTGTCTTGATCATGGCAAAACAGGGAGTGTAGAAGAATTAATTACTGCATTTTAAATTTTCACTTTAGCATGTTGTGTACAATTAAACATGTCAAGGTTCCTGAGGCTGCGCCGTTCTTGAGGTTTTCTATGTAGAAACATGGAAATGGAGAAGTCACTGTACTCTGTGCTGCTTCCGCCAGGATGAGGATCCTGTCCTCCAAGTGGCTCTGCCTCTCTGATGCAACTTGAACAATGATTCCTCCCATCTCACATCACCCACTGTGCCCTTGTTGCGTTACAGGGTTCATGGAGACAAAAACAGATATTTGAGAGATTTGTCCAATTTCTGAAGTTATATAAGCTATAAATTTCATATAAACCTGGAGCCTGGTGACATGCATTTGGAGAAAGCTTTCCACACTCAGGCCAAGGGTGAATCCCTGTTCTGCTTGTCTTTTCATACTGGAAGCAAAGAACATTGCTGCCTTTCTGCAGATTTAAAGTCAATTTGTCAGTTCTCATTGCTGTTTTGCAGCTCCACATGAGGAATGGAGAGACTGAAAGAAATCAAGCCAGATTTATGACTAAAACTTACAGATATCATTTAGGGGTGAAATTTTGAATAACATCTCTATGCTAACAAAAAGCCTTCCTAAGAAAAAACCTGGATGAAAACCTTTTACTTCTCTCCTCCACAATAGAACTGCATCCATAATAGAGTGCTTGCCAGTATTAGCTGTACTGAGAGATATATCTATTCCAGTAAACCTTTTACTAGTGTAGGCTAGACATCAATTTCACTCTGCTGAAGCTCAGGAAATCAATGACCACCTGCAAAGACAGGCACTGGAAATAATCACTGAGAATTATGTTAAATCCTCCTGGAGTTATGAGATTATGGAAGAAGCTCAGTCTACATTAAAATATGCATATACTCCAGCTCTTGTGGTTGCAGAAAGATGGCAAAAAGTGTGTGGCTAGCAAAAGGAAAAGAGCAGACCTTAAAATGTTATGAAAAAAACATGACTGAAGGTTGGTTCCATGTTCGACTCTTTCTGTTACCTTAGTGAGAGATTGACATAATGTTTCAAACAAGAGGTTATGAGGCTGGGATGTAGCTATGACCCTGACTCTCAGTTCCTAAACCACATCTGGCGTACAGATTCACTGAGCTCAACCATTGCCAGTTCTCTCTTTTGCCTCTCCAAAACTTGCAGAGAGAAAAAGTATCATTATATACAAATGACACATATATGTCTGCATAAGTGTGTCTGTCTGTCTGTCTGTCCGTGTGAGGCAGGTGAGTGTGCTGATGCTCCATGTACCCAGACGCAACCGGCAGTGAGAAGGAAGATCAATTCCCAGCACATGCACGTGCACAAAGCAAGCACATACACTCTATACATATGTGTGCACAAATGTCTTCATGCAGATAGATAGATAGATAGATAGATAGACAAACAGACAAACAGATATACAGATAGATAGACAAACAGATAAACAGATAGATACATAGGTGTAATCATAAAATCATAGAATTTTTAGACTGGAAAAGACTTTTAAGTTCACTGACTCCAAATGTTAATCCATCGCTGCCAAGTCCACCACTAAAACGTGCCCTGAAATGCCACATCTAGGTGTCTTTTAAGTCCCTCCAGAGATGGAGACTTCTCCAACACCCTGTGTAGCCTGTTCCAATATTTGACAAACCTTTTGGTGAAAAAAAAAATTCCCAGTATCCACTGTAACCCTCTCCTGGTGCAATTTGAGACCGTTTCCTATAGGCACATATGGTCATCATAAACACGTATAAAAATATGCACAAATGTGGCCAGGCACACAGATCAGAGACACACACTCCCAGCACCCAAGCAAACGAAGATGACACCAACAGCCTCATCCTGCTTCCTTCTCTGGCTGGGCCAGAATGGAAGTCCACTACTGAAAATACCCACATTTGTACCATAGGTAAGCAGGATCCCTCAAGCAGCTGGACTCAGAGACACTGTCTCAGACACACTGTCCAGTCTCCACAGCTGCTGGCATAGAAGGCCTCAAGGCTTTACCCCCTCTCCAGCTGCTGACACAGACAGAAACACCCAGGACTTCTCAGCTCCCATAGCTGACACCTGTGTGCTCTCACCCCTGGAGATACACAGGCACTCTCACATCCTGTACGGTCCTATACAGGCTCACTCAAGGCCCCGAGCTACTCAGGGGCTGATCAGCCTTGATCTTCACTAGATCCTTCCGTTTCCTGGCACCATAGACACAAAGGATGTCCATCTTATGGTCTGGCTCTAGTTGCTGCAGTGAGACCCTCATGCACGCAGGTGCACACAGAGTGGAGAGTCTTTGCTTGGGGAGGAGGTTGAAGGGAATGCAACAAGACTGCTCCCTTCCCTGACAGCGCATGGCCAGACAAGCCAGACACTGACCAGAAGATTATTTACATGTGTCTGATCTTTTTCATCCCCTTACTCCTCTTTTCCACCTTTCATTTCTCCCAAAACCACCTAAATCCCTTTCTTGTTCTGCCTTTGGTTCCTCCCCTAAATCTCATACAATAGGAAAGACACAGAACTGCTTTTTTCTGCATCCCATAAAACATCCCAGCCCTAGGCAGCAAACTCCATAATTGAGAAGTGACCTGTGGTGATGTTTTTTGTGTTTTGGCACTGGGGTGGATAGCTCTGCTGGGACACCCTGGGTAGAATCCAGACAGGGTGGTTGTTCCTTGGGAGTCTCTAATATGGGTTCCTGACTGCCATTGTGCCTTTTGTGCTCCTCAGGGCTTGTGCAGATGGGTATTTGAGGGGCTAATGGCTACTGTGATGGGTCTGGAAGTAGCCTGGCAGAACACTGTTGGCATCCCCTTCCTGCCATTATCTCTCTGAACTCATCTGTGGGTGTGTATATGGGTTTTATTACATAACTTAGCAGGATGCACATAGAACATAAGAATACATTGTACTTAGATTGGAAGAGCAATGATCAAAACAGACCTTGATTGCAATTGTAATTTCTCTTGTCACACATGGCCTCCCATGCTTCTAGTCAAAACCCCATGATTTTAATTCACTGTGATACTTTTATGTGCTTGGATTTGGCATATTTTGAAAGAAAGATTATTTAGAGATAATTTTAAGTACCTAGAGAGTGCAAAAATAGCCTGTAATGACAGTAATGAGTATAACAGAAAGTAATGAGGAGTTCTGAGAGACTAGTGTAGGGCATAGGGCCTGATCTTTGCCCTTCTCATAAGTGTGAGTGAAGGTTGGGGTGCCTGAGCCTCAGAGAGAGCTTCCATATGAACCAGTTTGGAGGATTTTAGGATGAATTTCATTACAAGCTTGCAACACTAATGAATCACCAAAATAGTAACATCACCCTCTGCACAGTGAATATTTAAGAAATTTTCTGAAAAATTACAAATTCTAGTCATGGTACGAACAAACAAAATTGTGACATATTTGAAGCTTCTTCCAGACTGTTCATACAGTCTGTTTACAGCATCTTATCTTTTTTTGCATGAACTTGATACAATGGCAAAAGATTGAGCTTAGTAACATGTCGAATTGCACTTACTGGACAACAATTATACTACGGGGATATCTGAAGGAAAAGGGAATCAATTATCTTTTAAGTTTTTGTAGGTGACTAATACGGATAGAATGGAAAATTATCAGGCACAAAAGAAGGACGCTAAGAGTTTGAAGATGGGGAGGGGATATAAACTAGGGAAACTTCACAAAGACATGCAAGTGTTGTGTAGGAGTGAAAAATAATTATGAACAGACTTTAAAAGTAAGAAGACATCCATAGAAGTTTTGATTCCTGCCCAACAAGGCAGATAAAATTCTAGAATGAAATTATATGCAGAGTTTATTATTATTTGTTTTTATATGCTTCTTGAAATAATGACACTGATTTCAAAAGCTAAGGAGAACTGTTGGAAAAGAAAGAGTAATTTTTGTTATCACATCCTGAATATGTTGATTTTTTTCTTGGTAATGTGAATAATCACTCCCTAAAGGAATCAACTGATCCCAGCTTTCAGTGTGAATACAGCATGTGTGCTTTGGCAAAATTTAATAAGTAATTTAAAGTCAAGTCTGGCTGGTCAAGGTGTAGGGCAAATATAACAAATAAATATGTTCACGAGAATCAGTACAATAGCATCCCCTACTTTGTGTTTTCTATGCTTCTATTGCTTTTCTTTTCTGGGAAAGAGGTAAAAGGTGAGAGTTTTCTGAAGCATCCTTACCTTTTTGCTGGGGAAACTCAGAGCTGGCTGTGCCTGCAGGGCTCCTATGTCCCTGCTCCCCTGCTCTGGCATGGGCCCCAGCCATGCCACTGACACCAGCCCAGCCCTCCTCAGGCACTGGTCAGTCATGATGCCGTCTCTGCTGTAGTGCTCCCAGCTTCCAGCTCTGACTCCTTCCTGAGGCACAGCTGCTTTTCTGCTTCCCAAGAACAAGCTCTTTCCTGGCACGCCTATATAAGAGAATGAAATAGGACCAGGGTGCGCAATGAACTCTGGTATTGAGCTGTCCAGAGTGTTCAACTCTTAGCCTGGTGCACCACACAGTTTCACTGACTCAAGTTGCTGCATGATTGCAGACAGCATTTGGTCATGTGTATGAACCATGGATCATTTCCATCAGCCCATTTTGGAGGGTCCATTTTGGGAGGTAAGAGAGTGCTGGCCATGCATGTGCACTCCATGCAGCACCCATTGGCTTTGGGGACAGAGAGAGGTTCCTAGCTTGTTTTATTTCCAAATATATTTACCTAGTTTCTCACTGAGATATTAGGAAGAGATGGATTTCAGTGGCGACAATGAGATGTTTGAAGGGAAACTTACATATGACACTAAGAAAATTTGGTTTAAGGTAACACTAATTAGGCAGTGGGTGACTTAAGAAGTTTAGGAAGCAAGTTTGTGAGAAGTTGTTGTGGTTTGACACTGGCCCAGTGCCAGGGACCCATGAGAGTCTCTCACTCACCCTCCCCTGCCACATCTGGGTAGAGGAGAGAATAAAACCACCAAAATAAAGACTTTATGAGTGAGATAAAGACCCAGAGAAAACACTTCAAGGGCAATACAGGCTCAATTTAAGATTGCGAAGTGAATTTATTACTAATAGAGTAAGAGGAGGATAATGAGAAGTAAAATAAGCCCTTAAAACACTTTTATTTTTCCACAGCCCCTCCCTCCTTCCCACCAACAGCACGGGGAGACAGGGCATGGGGGTTTCGGTTGTTTCTATCACACGTTGTTGTTTCTATCACATGTTGTCACCTCCTCCTCTTCTCTGACTAGAAGCAAAACTATGTGACTTTGTTTTGATTTTCTTCTTAAATATATCATCACGGAGGCATTACCAGCCTCTCTCATTGGCCCAGCCTTGGCCAGCAGCATGTCCATCCTCATAGCCATCAGAGACTGGCTCTGCCAGACATGGTGGAAGCTTTCAGCAGTTTCTCACAGGAGCCACCTCTGTAACATTCTCCCCCCCCAAAAAAAACCCAAACCAAACCAAACCAACCAACCAAACAAACAAACCAGGCTGTGCAAAACTGATATGGAAGTACTGGAGTATCCATCCTACCTCTACAAGATACAGTACTGGTACAGGCTGTCCAGAGAAACTGTAGCTGCCTCATCCCTAGAGATGCTCAAGGCCAGAATGGAAGATGTGCCTGCCCATGGCAGAGGGGTTGGAACTAGGTGATCTTTAAGGTCTCTTCCAAACTAACCCATTCTATGATTCTTTCATTATATAACTGCTCAAAAGCTTATCTTTTTAAGGATTATAACTTGTTTTGATAGCCCTGTGAATAAGTAGATGACTTAGAGTACAGAAAGAAAAATGAGGGAAGAAAGAGGAGGAAACATATAGAAAACAAAAAATATATTTGTGAATAAAGGCAAAAAGAAAGGAGTCTTTGGGAAATAACAAGCAGGCACAACTCAAGGAACAAATCACCATAGTCTTATTAAGAGAGGGAAACCCAGAATGTGGGAAGACAGGAATATTCATGTGGAAAAATTTAGGGATGGAAAACTGCTAACCTAAATGTATAAATTCATGCCCATAGCTGAGCATGGTCTGTTTGCTAAGGGTTAATGAAGAGCATTTTGCAAGCAGCATTGCAGTAATTCTATTTAAAGCACTCACTTTTTCTTCTGTCTGTTCTGTTGCCTACTGAAAATTGCACAACTCTGTTCTCCAACACTGTTATGAAAAAAGCAATCAACTCAATTGTCTGGGGTGTAATGATGCTGACTACCTCCTTCCAGGATTCACAGAGAGAGAGAGAGATAATAAGATAAATAACCTGAGACAAAAACATAAATCATTAGAATTTTTAATAAGCCTTCATCAACAGAAGGCTGAATACTGTTAGTTATATCTGCCAACTACTGCTCATGGTCCAGTGGACAGCACAGTGAACATGAGAGTGAAATCTCAGAGATTTCTGCTCTTCTTCCAACTCTGTAGTCTTCCTTTATAACAGCTTAAACAGGCCACGTGAGCTTCAGCTTCCAGTAGTACAATGGAGATCATTAAATAACATATAAATAGTGCTGGAGGTGCAGTATTCTAGTGAAAAAAATACTCCAAAATTGAGAGCAAACTTTGTTCTTGTTCAGATAAGAATGGTCATAACCTTCTCAAATGAAGTGTTATGACCTCGTGTAAGACATGGGGTCAGGAGTCTGAGGGAAATTCGGTTGCAGAAGTGGGGTTGTAAGTCTAGAAATAGAAGCAGACAAGTATTTCTGGCAAGAGGTTGCAGGAAACTGAACTAGAAGTTATTACCATCACAACTGCAGCTAGAGCTTTCAGTGTACACCAAGGCCCTGAGAAAATCTCCAGGAAACCATAGTTTATAAGTCTTTTAATGCCTCTGTTTCTGGTCCGTTCTTAGTTTCAGTTCTCTGATCTCTGCAATTAGATTTTTCCCAGATTTTTTTCTTTGTTTGTTTTGTCGTTTTTTTTTGTTTGTTTGTTTTGTGGGTTTTTTTGTTTGTTTGTTTGTTTTTTTGGTTTTTTTTCCCTCTAGACAAACCAGGACCAGTGCTCTTTATGCTATGCTGGAAAGAAACTTCAATCTGCCACAGAAAACTATGAAATGTTTCTTGGATAGTAGGAAAAGTATCAAATAGCAAAATGTAGAAAAATTACCACAATCTAAATCAAAGGCATCCGCAGACCTAGAGTAATGTATAAAAATAAACCTTGCACTACAGCAAAGAATTTAAAGCCATGCCACTGTAACTATACCATGTTTAAAGACATCCTTTTTATGTTTGCCTAGATAATACACACACTTCAACCCGTCTCATCCTGCTTTTTACTTATGGGCTCTACAGCATAAAGCACATGCTGAATTCATGATCAGTCTGTCTTCTAGACAACGGAAAAGTCTTCCTCCTATTTTCTTATTTCTCCTTTCACAGACTAATTCTCAGTGGTCAGTTTTTTGGTATTATAGCTGGTTGTAGATCTTTTGGGAAGAAAGAAATCTTGATAACTTTCTGTGTCAAGAGAACAACATGGGAACAGAGACGACTGTCTGGGTCAGGTCAGTGTTGTGCCTCTGTCTCCAGCAGAGGCAAAAGGAGGGAAAACACATGAACCTGGCTACTCTTTGCATCCATTCCCTCTCCCTCTGAACTCACATTAATTTGTTTTTCACTTTTTCCTGTTTGGGAAGTACACTGATACTGTCCACTACCACTATTTCCTTCTGTCAGTGAGTTGTAAAAGTTTGCAGCCCTTCAGTGTGTAGGGTTTCACTTTTTGACCTTGAAAGCATTGAACTGCAGATTTCTGTATATGTGATTAAAGTCATGGCCTGTTCTTATTTCTAGCCAATGTCTCTGTGAACTCTCACCCATGGTCAGACTAAAAAGCTTTCTGTACAGACATATTGTCTGTCTTTGTTTTTTGGATGAGGTTATAGCATGCAGCTCCAACTCTTTGTGGGAGCACTAATTAAAGGGTAAAGGACAGTGTTAAAGAAAATTATAAGCTCCATCTCTCTCATAAGAAAACAGAGGAGAAACAACACATCTACTTAACTGGGACAATTTCACATGACTGATTCAGAGCAATTCATTTCAATTACTCTGATCATCAGATAAATAGCACATCTGGTAGTGTCTGCAAACTAATCATTAACAGGTGTGAATTGGTGTCTGCAAGCATATATTTCCTGCTGTGTGGCCCTTTGTTCACTTTAGGACACTTCTTAATTAGAGGCAAGCCTGAAACACAAGCCTTTAGATGTAGATCTATTCTTTGAACACCCCCAAAATCAGCACTTTCTACATCAGGTTGTTATTCAGACAAAAGATCTCTGTGAAAAAAAATAAAAATAAAATCAGTTTCATGGTTCTGAGCAAGTATTCATTGTACAGGTCTGGCTCATTGGCATTTGTCTTGGATTTTAGTTTCTGTTTACAGCAATATGATTTGTGTGATGTTTACAGTCCATGGTACTTATGATCAAAAGAACATCCATTTTTATTTTCAAGGGTATGTAAGTAAAAGTTTCTACTAAAAATGTAGAAACTTCTACTTTAATAGTTGCTGGATGACAGTTGTCTTCATAAGTATTTAGAAACTGACATCAACAGACTTTAGAGGAGTCTATTTAAAATGGATGAAAGAAGAGAAAACAGAATTGGGTTGTAATAGCATGTGACCTGATAAAAGCAACTACCATGCCAGGAAATTTAAATGTAGAACAAAGAGTCATAGAACAGTTTCAGTTGAAAAAGACCCTAAAGATCATGAAGTCCAATTGTTAAGCTAAAGATGGAGGATATTTTTCCATTTG
>WAAG01082825.1:0-10759 GCA_013390105.1 Tichodroma muraria
TTTTTTAATTTTTTTTTTAACACTGTGGTTCAAATTGTTTGAAAATCTAAGCCTACTAATGAGTTTAAACCCTGGGATCACTTAAAGAACAGGATGTTTCAATTCAGCATCAAAGCAATTTTCTTTTAAGAACAACATTTTCTGACCTGAAGCTGGTGTGGAATTGGAGAGATTACTTTGAATCATGTTAGAATTTGTGTGAGAACATGCATAAGAGAAATTATAGGAATAAAAGAAAACAGAAAATCCTGCCCAGATTTCTCTCTACAGCAGTGCAGAATAAAAGAATTTTATTCCTCCAGAATAAAAGGCCAAAAACAGAGTAATAATTTTGCAGGATACTCTTAGAATCTCCTACACCACAAAAGATTTCCAGTGCTAAGGTGGTCCCTTTGTACTTAGCATGCTTCATTTGATTTTTTTCACCCAGATTTGTCCAGGTTCTTTCTGAATCCATGAAAACATTCAGCATTACTTTTGAGAAAATTATGTGTAATCACAAAGACTAGAAGTTTGGCACAATTTTCTCTCTCTTGGTTTTTAATCTGTTTAGTAAACGATCTGCCTACTACGAATCATGGGGCTAGAGAATATCATTACAAAAACCCAAGCTGTTAAACCATGAGGCTGACAAGGGATTAATTCCTAAAAATTGCCTAAAGCTTGCAGAGGATTTTAACAGTCTGGAATTAAAGACCGATGGAGTGGTTGCAGCTCAGCCATGATGTGTTTTGTCCCAGAATGTGACTTGTGCCAAACAAACTGCAGTCAGAGAGGGGTGACACTAAGCTAAAGCAGAAGAGATTTCTTTCTTTAAGGTTTTCTTCTAGAGCTTCAGATCTCACAGAAAATCAACATTCCTATTCAGAAAAAAAATAAGCAAAATATTTCTATGTTGTACTCACTGTACTTGACAAAGACAGGCTTTTTTCATACATGTGTAAGTGAAATTGCTCTTTGTCCTACTTGTTGTCACAATTCCTTTTAGTTTCAGGACCCTGCATTCAGTTTTACTGTTCTCTACATCCTTTACTTTTTATTGAAGTATTCAGTGACAGCTTCAGATGAGTATAGAAAAACAAATCTTCTAGAATATCTTTAATAATTCTCAAAAACATGTTCTGAAAACACATACCTATTCAGACATATGTCTGGAATAAATACTATCAGTCACAGAATTATCCAACAATAAGGAATACTCAGTATTGGACTATGGGTTTTGTTTTGTTGGGGTTTCTTTAAAATACAAGTCTGCACCCTAAACTGTTATGATTTCAAATGCATATTTGCAAAGCACAAAATCACTATGCATGAGAAATATTATGGCATTGATCTAAGAGTTCTGTTATTTAAATTTAAATAGGCATTATCAATATATTTTTTTTTTTTTAATGCGGGGGTTTCACTCATTTTATTCTTATATTACCTACTTAGCATCACATGGAAAATACATTTTTATCCTGGTAGAATTCTAGTCCAGATACTTGGTTTCCAGTTTGACATTACTCTGTAGTAAGATAGCTACACCTGTGAACTTCCACTTGAGTTATATATATTTTTCCTTTAAATGCTAAACCTCTTTGAGCACAGTTCTCCTTGCAGATGTTCTCTTCCTCTCAGCTTGCTACTATTTGACTCCCAAATTGAATAAGTTTGAAGAATCTGCATATGCTGTAAAAAGACTTCATGATTAATATTTAATTCAGAATCATTTGTGGCATTCAGAAACTGAAATATTCTTCAATTTTATAACTCTCAAAGTGAGATATTTTCAATACCATTAATTCAATTTCTTACTTTATTTAACCTACACTGTGAATTATCTTATGTCAGTACCAGCATTATATGTACATCTAATACACTAAAGAAATGGTATTTCCTTATGACAGTGAAACTCTTGTGTTTTGGGTGTTGGAAGGGTATTCTTTTTCTGATTTTAAACAATGATATAACCAATAAACCAAAAAAGATTTTTAAACTTTGACACTTCATTTCACCAGTTTGGGTTTGACTAGAAAGAAGTTATTGAAATAGACATCTCCTTTCATTAAGGGTGTCCAAAAATTAATTCATGTGTAACCTGTAATTAGGCTATAAAAGACGCTTGTGCTCACAACAGAGTAAGATTTTCTGAGTAAGAATCTTTCATTTTGTAACTGATAGCTGTCTAGATTTTTAGGGACATTACCTTGTGCTGCTTACCTGGGGGGGGGGATATTACACATAAAGGAGAATGCCAGAATTAACTCATGTTTATGACACTGAAATTTTCAAATGGAAGGAGCTATCAAAAAATGAAGGTGTTATAGACACAAGAACACTGGTGGACATTGTTCCTTTTTTGATTTTAAATAGTAGGTCTTTCTAATCTGACTGAAGGGAAGTGATGATGCCTTTAGCAGCAGATGGGAAAAGACAGACAATAGTATTTCAGAGCAGTACAGCTTGTGCTGCGTGCTTGCAGCACAGCTTGTTCCACAGCACTGGGGGCAAATAGTTCTACATCTAAAAGCTCTTCAGCCCTTTAGGGGCAATGTGCCAGATCTTCAAGAAAAAGAGATTGCCTAGGAAGAAATATACTGGGGAGTGAGGGAAGCAGACGCAGATCAAATAGTCAAAGATGAGGAGGAAATCTGGGTGACCTAACTCTTCTGTAGTGAGAATATCCCAAAGACACCAGCTAACTACTCTCTGGTAATTTGTATTCACAAATTTTGTCAAAACAAAACATTTCTGACCCCCTTGAAAAACAGCACAAATGTTAAAAATAATACAAAACTCACTACAAGGTTATAAAACTGAAGAAGTCAGTGAAAAAATTGTATCACAAGTTTTCTGCCCATAAAAATATCCTTTGATCATAATTATCTCCTGAATCATCAAAATGGGCTTATATTTAGCAACAGTTTCACAAAATATAATCACACTTTAAAATCTCAAATTTCATATCAATAGACCTTGACTAGCAAAAATTAAAGTACTAGAGGGAACAAAAATTATGTACCTAACTTGGAGTCTATGACAACTTGACAGACAACTTGTGTATATTAATATTTCTGTAAGACAGATATATTAAACACAAACTCAGATTCATTTCTCATGAGGACATAGATGCAAAATTAAATAATTTGATCTCATTAAAAGCACTATGCCTCAATAAAAATATGCAGCCACATCATATTTCAAATGGTAAGAAAATCCTCCTTACAGAGCCCGATCTGAAACAACAAGAAATTTAGTAACTTAAGTTTGTTACAGCTATCCTCGCTGAATCATTGTTAAACCATTGCTTCCTCTCATTAAAGGGTTCAGACATATTCTGACTTCAGCACAATTTCTCCACTACTTGGGAGAACACCATTTGAAGTCATAACACATTAATTTATGGCATTTCTGTAAGCAATACTTAGGCTAGGAGAATTAAAGCTAATAGAAGTGATCCTCTCATAAGATGCTTTTGAGGAGACTGAAGAAAGGAACAGCTCACATGCAAGGCTGTCTAGGAAAAAAAAGGAAAGCTGTTTCTTTTAAGTAAAATTTAGCCAACAAACTACATTTAATAATTTTGCATAAGTCAAATTTTCTCCAGAGAGTCCTTGTGTTTAAACCAGTAGAATCAAACAGTACTGTGCTGGTTTTGCACATCTGACATTTGGTGAGGAGGGAAGAAGCCAGCCACGGAAGTGAAGTTTTAAGAGAAGCTGTTAAGAGCTTCCTCTGTTTCTGACAAAAAACCAACCAGTGATGTGAAAAACGAGGTTTACTCTCCTGCTAAAATTTAGAAGTTAAATAAATTACCAAGACAATAGACATTAATAAGAGACAAAGACAATAAAGCAAAGTTTTTACTGCCAGGTGCTTGGCATTCAGCCAAGAGCACACCTACTGTGCTTGGAGATGCTCTTTAAATACCTTTTCTATTACATCAGCCTATTGCATATTCATAGATCAGTATGAATATTCAACTTTTCCACAAAATTATTTTACGTTTTCCAGGAACTGTTTAGCATGGCCCCTCCCTGGGTCCGCCTTTTTAGAGCATGCGCATTTTTTGGTTGTGGTGTTGACTCCGTCTTTATTATCACTTTCAGCTTGGGCTTTAGTCCACAATTTTTCAGATGGCAGGTGCTGATAGTTGGCGTATCAGTAGCAGGGGTCCTCATCATATGTTCATTGGATTGTCCCGACCAAGCACGCAGTTCTATTACAAGCATAGCTATATATCAGCTATTCCACTACTATGTCTTAAGTCTAGTTAACAGCAAAAAACTGTATCTTTATAGCAAAGTTACTTTAATCTTACACATACTCATAATCTTATACATACTCATCTTCGTATTTGTGAAAAGCCAATAATACGTATTTATAACAGTGATTAACAATCTGTTAAACCACTGAGAAAGCTGAACAGGCCTCTATGAACACACACGTTAAAGACGAGGAAACCCCGGGCTGGTTTCCAGATTTGAGCAGGTTAACAGGGCGCTGGCCGGGCCGGGCCCGCTTCGCCGCGGCCCACACGGCCTGGCCGCCGGGCAAAGGAGGAGGGGACAGCACCGGCCCCCGGCGTGCCGCAGCGGAGCACGGCCTGGCTGATGAGATCCAAGCTGACAGCTCCGGCCGCAGGCTGCCAAGGGGCAGTCCCGGTACTGCAGGAGACCATGCGGCGGAGGCCAGAGCTAGCCCTGCAGCCCGCGCAGGGAGCGGCCCCGCGGCTGGAACTGGGCGCAGCAGGGCCCGCAGAGCAGCCGCGAGTGAGGGCAGAGCGGCCGCGGCCGTTCTGGCCGGGCCCCTGGAGATCCCGGCACGGCCCCAGCGCGGCCTGAAATCCATCGCCCGCCGTGGCTCCTCCGGTCCCGCCACCGCCTGGCACAGGCCCCAGTGAGATATTAACTCTTTCAGTGCACAGATGAGAACTGCAGACCTCAATCCTCTCTTGAGTGAGAGAAAAGGACAGAGTGAAGACACGTAGAGGACAACATGGAGACACCGGGGTCGGTAAGAAAGAGTCAAATGCCAGATGGAAGGAGTACAAGGAGATGCCTTAGTCCTAGGCTGAAAACCCTTTTGGTAAGGCCGTGGTGATGAACTGTGATATACTAGAATATCCCTTGCATGGAGGGGTGAAGCGTTCAAATTGTAGACATGAGCAAAGGCATCTATGCTAAAGCAAGCAGATGTTGAACTAGCTGTGATCCAGGAGAAGTTTGAACAGAGACAAGAGTGATGAAGACCCTTTGCCCCCAGGGAAGAAGAAGAGAACCTCTGTTCCCAGAGATGATTTCCGAGACAGATGAAGAGAACCTTTGCTTCTGAAGAGCTTATCCTTAAAAGTGTATTCCATTAGCCAAAGATTGAGCCCTCAAAAACAGTTGTGAGGAAGGCTGTAAATTGAGGGGGGGGACTTACACAGTGATCAGATTTCCATCTCCTGGGTTGCTTTTTCACAGTAACTTTGAACCCACAAGAAAACTGTTTCTTGTGGAGAAGTCTCCATGGCATGTTGGAAAGACTCTTCTCCCTAAGTGAGCTGAAGAAAGACTATTCTAGAAGTGATAAACTGACTGAATTGTTTCTGTAGGTTGTCTGTTGGGAAAGAAAAGAGGGTGTTTAGGGGGGAGGAGAAGTGTTCTAGAGGATTATTCTGATTCTTATTATTCTTGTTTTAGTTTTGTTAATAAAATTTTCATTATACCCTTTAAAGTTTGGGCCTGCTTTGATCTTCTCCTAATCCTATCTCACATCAGAAAATGAGTAAGTATCTTCTGGTGGTGTACTAGTGTTTAGCCAGCTCTAGACCCACCACGTAAATTTGGTGCATTGGCCGGGAAATCTGAAATTGGCGAACCAAAACCAGTACAAGTAGAATCAACAGCTTGTTACATGTAAGCTGCCTTTTCAGTGGCCTTTGAATGACCAGCGCATTCCTTCCCTGAGTCGGAAGGAACCAGTCAGGATCATTAAGTCCAGCTCCTGGCCCTGCACAGGACACCCCAAGGGTCACACCACGTGCCTGAGAGTGTTGTCCAAACACTTCTTGATCTCTGTCAGGCTTGGTGCGGCGACCACTTCCCTAGGGAGCTGTTTCAGTGCCCAACCACCCTCTGGGGCAAGAATCTTTTTCCCAATATCCAACCTAAACCTGCCCTGACACAGCCTTATGTCACTGCTTATGTAACCAGGATGCAGAACAATTAATTTTAGAGGGGCTGTATAATTATGAAACAGATAAACTTTTTTTTTTTTCCTTTTTAACTGTTACAAAAGTGTATAAAGTATCTGAGAAAAGAACTTGGGAAAAATTCAATCTTTACAACAATAACATTAAGAGCCCCTGTGTTTCTAAAGTGTAGGTTATAAATATTAGAGTTACAATTCCTTTATTAATCATTAATTGCTGTTCAATTAGTATCCAATTAATAACTATTTTTAATAATTGTCATTAATAAGTAAAGTATCAAATATTGATAATATTGTGGTTTGCTTCTTTTACACACTTTTGCAAGACTATCACAGTAAAATAATTGCTTGCAAAGGACCCAATTACAAGCTCTAAATCAGATGCAATAATTTTCAGCAAACATCAAATAACATATGTTCGCATTTCTTGAATTTAAATTTGTAAAACAATTTAACATTTGGGTGTTTAAAAAAATTATTCTGAAATACCTAATTAATATGCCCTGGGTTTCACTCATGGAGTTCAAAACACTGAGGAAAACATAATTGCCCTTCTAGAAGTGAGAAAAGTGTGGGATGGCATAGGAGGGATATACTGAACACCTCCCGTTTCTTGGGAGGAGAAACAACCAAATTTAACCATGAGTGCTAGTTCAGAATTTTGTACTTCAGAGCACATTGCCTCTTCCAATGGAGTACTATTTCCTCTTCAATGGAAGATTTGTAGTATGGGATCTGCATCATATCTTACTGAACTGGGACTCTGTTTCAAATCAAACATTAGTTAAAAGAGATCACGTTGTACTGAAAGGAGCTAAAAGTGCACTTTTCAGTTTTGAGGGGTTCTTTTGCAGTTGATGTTTGGGTGTTTAAAGGTCTAGAAATTCATTAGGAACAAATATGTGTTTTAATGACTAAGATAGTTCTGCAACAGCAAAGGGAAAGCTTTGCAAACTAGAATTTATGATGAATACGTTTGTAATCAATGACATTTAAATCTCGTGCGAGTGAATGGTATCTCTAGCAGTTAATAAGGGGCACATCTTGTAGAAAGCCTGTTAGTAAAAAGTAAAACTTAATGAGAAAAGTTATGGATGTGGTTCCTATCCCTGTATTTTGGCATCACAGTCACAATAAATTTAGTTTAAAATTCTTTACTGAATAACCTGCACAGCACAGTTTGGTGCATTCTGCCTCTGTGAACAAGGTGACAAGTAGAAACTGGATTGTTTGAAGCAACCAGATTTATCCTTCCTATAACTGTAAGCACAATAAACAGCCATTATAGCCCTTCATTAACACATTAATATTATTTATTATTTCCATGTGTCACTACACAAAAAAAATATAGCTTGTTTTATATTGTTTTGTTAGTACAGTGTTTATTCCCTGTATCTTGAGTTACAAAATATAAATGTATTTTAGCAGTACATTGTATTTTATCTATGCAGTGGAGGCATTTTATTGAAAGCATATATAAACTTTATTTCTTTTGTTGGTTATGGCTTTAGAAATAGTTGAAATAAAACTTGGAACCTGAATTTTAGGTGCACATGCTAGTCCTTCCATTCCTTTCTACTTAAACGTTTTCACTTGTTCAATGTACTACACAAGACAGATGAAATGAGACAATGCCAAGGTAAAAAGAAAGGAAGAAAATTAAAATTAATTAAGCAACAATTCATTGTCTGTTAAAGTAGCCACAAATGGGAATATATAATTTNGTCCAGCTCCTGGCCCTGCACAGGACACCCCAAGGATCACACCACGTGCCTGAGAGTGTTGTCCAAACACTTCTTGATCTCTGTCAGGCTTGGTGCGGCGACCACTTCCCTAGGGAGCTGTTTCAGTGCCCAACCACCCTCTGGGGCAAGAATCTTTTTCCCAATATCCAACCTAAACCTGCCCTGACACAGCCTTATGTCACTGCTTATGTAACCAGGATGCAGAACAATTAATTTTAGAGGGGCTGTATAATTATGAAACAGATAAACTTTTTTTTTTTTCCTTTTTAACTGTTACAAAAGTGTATAAAGTATCTGAGAAAAGAACTTGGGAAAAATTCAATCTTTACAACAATAACATTAAGAGCCCCTGTGTTTCTAAAGTGTAGGTTATAAATATTAGAGTTACAATTCCTTTATTAATCATTAATTGCTGTTCAATTAGTATCCAATTAATAACTATTTTTAATAATTGTCATTAATAAGTAAAGTATCAAATATTGATAATATTGTGGTTTGCTTCTTTTACACACTTTTGCAAGACTATCACAGTAAAATAATTGCTTGCAAAGGACCCAATTACAAGCTCTAAATCAGATGCAATAATTTTCAGCAAACATCAAATAACATATGTTCGCATTTCTTGAATTTAAATTTGTAAAACAATTTAACATTTGGGTGTTTAAAAAAATTATTCTGAAATACCTAATTAATATGCCCTGGGTTTCACTCATGGAGTTCAAAACACTGAGGAAAACATAATTGCCCTTCTAGAAGTGAGAAAAGTGTGGGATGGCATAGGAGGGATATACTGAACACCTCCCGTTTCTTGGGAGGAGAAACAACCAAATTTAACCATGAGTGCTAGTTCAGAATTTTGTACTTCAGAGCACATTGCCTCTTCCAATGGAGTACTATTTCCTCTTCAATGGAAGATTTGTAGTATGGGATCTGCATCATATCTTACTGAACTGGGACTCTGTTTCAAATCAAACATTAGTTAAAAGAGATCACGTTGTACTGAAAGGAGCTAAAAGTGCACTTTTCAGTTTTGAGGGGTTCTTTTGCAGTTGATGTTTGGGTGTTTAAAGGTCTAGAAATTCATTAGGAACAAATATGTGTTTTAATGACTAAGATAGTTCTGCAACAGCAAAGGGAAAGCTTTGCAAACTAGAATTTATGATGAATACGTTTGTAATCAATGACATTTAAATCTCGTGCGAGTGAATGGTATCTCTAGCAGTTAATAAGGGGCACATCTTGTAGAAAGCCTGTTAGTAAAAAGTAAAACTTAATGAGAAAAGTTATGGATGTGGTTCCTATCCCTGTATTTTGGCATCACAGTCACAATAAATTTAGTTTAAAATTCTTTACTGAATAACCTGCACAGCACAGTTTGGTGCATTCTGCCTCTGTGAACAAGGTGACAAGTAGAAACTGGATTGTTTGAAGCAACCAGATTTATCCTTCCTATAACTGTAAGCACAATAAACAGCCATTATAGCCCTTCATTAACACATTAATATTATTTATTATTTCCATGTGTCACTACACAAAAAAAATATAGCTTGTTTTATATTGTTTTGTTAGTACAGTGTTTATTCCCTGTATCTTGAGTTACAAAATATAAATGTATTTTAGCAGTACATTGTATTTTATCTATGCAGTGGAGGCATTTTATTGAAAGCATATATAAACTTTATTTCTTTTGTTGGTTATGGCTTTAGAAATAGTTGAAATAAAACTTGGAACCTGAATTTTAGGTGCACATGCTAGTCCTTCCATTCCTTTCTACTTAAACGTTTTCACTTGTTCAATGTACTACACAAGACAGATGAAATGAGACAATGCCAAGGTAAAAAGAAAGGAAGAAAATTAAAATTAATTAAGCAACAATTCATTGTCTGTTAAAGTAGCCACAAATGGGAATATATAATTTCAAGGCAAAGTTTAAATTTATTTGCAAAGAGTTTCAGTCATTCAATAGCAGGAAATTAACAAAGAGGGAACCTGGATGCACCTCTGAAGACTTAAACTGTTCTTTCTCTGTTTATGGTTGCACATGAAAATTGTCTCCCTGAAGTTCATAAGGAGTCATGGGATGAAAATGTAAACCCTCAAGTGTGTCAGACACATTAAGTAGTGCTGTAATGACAGATTGCTCTTTCAAACTATTTTTTTGTTAAACCCTTACAGGTTAAACCTACTAGAGGTGTGTAATTTCATAGAAGTACAAAAAAACCCCGAAAAACATCCAGTTGGGCAGTTAGATTCATGTAGAATAGTATTTATTTCTATTGAAATATACTGACACCCTGCAGTTTAGCTCCTCATATACTTTTGCTGATTATTTTTGCTGAATTATATATTGCACAATTTATCAGTCATGATTAAGATTTCCATAGCTTCTGAGGAGATTTAATCACATTTATTTCCCTTCCATGGAGATGTGTCTGAAGTCCCTTAAATAGCATTAAAAAAATTTAAAAATATCTATCAATACCTAATTTATACATATGCAATAGTCCAACGAAGAAAATACAAATAGATGAAAATATCACACTCATTTGCACTTTCATGCATAAGTGTATGTATATTTGTACAAACACAGTCTTCTTCTATACAATTGTATTTATTTTATGGTATAAATGTCTACAATAATATAATTAGAGATTCCTGAATAGCTGGGTTACTTTTCAATCAAATCTTTTAATGATATGCACAAAGCAAGCAGAAATGCTTACTGTGTTATTGAAGGGAGATTCAGGGAGCTGATTCTCCTCCACTACTCAGCCCTAGTGAGGTCACACCTCAAATATTGTGTCCAATTCTGGTCTCCACAGTTCAAGAAAGAC